>CAJNOQ010004678.1:0-16983 GCA_905250885.1 Didymodactylos carnosus | reverse complement strand
CTAACAAAGTCTAAAGATTTAACGTTTTAATAGTCTTTACTAGCGGCATTCTTTCCAGCGGGAAATAACCTCCAATTTTGCTGCACACACTTCGAAGTGTCTCTCACTTGAAGTGACGCTTACGTAATCATGGCCGTTCCGTCGATTGGTGTAATCTTCACCATTTTTAATGCGTCTTTTCGCTCTCGCGTTCTTAGCTTTGACAAATATTTTCTTAAACCTTCGGCAGCGAGTCTTTCGGTCAGCGAACCGTTTGCTGCCGATCAACTCGCGCATAATACTGCAGAAAAAGTAAGTCTTCTGCGGGAAACTAAGCAGAGCGAGACTGAATAAGATATATAAGATCTTCAAAATGCGAACTAAGTGAACTCTTGAGTTTTCCCGGTTCAGGCGTGGCATCGGATTGGCTGAGAGTCCCGGGTACGTCTGTAGATGTGGTAGTTCCGAAAATAATGGAAACGTAGGTAATCAACCACGCTGACTCTCGTGGCAATAATTGTTTTTCAGAAAACCTCCAACAACCTAATGAAAACCTATATTAGGTGGAATAACTCATTTTTTGCCTATTTTCGAGTATATATATAATTAAAAAATTCATAATCCAGTCAACATCAATCTAAATTATGTCACAATATCAAGATGTACTCTATTTTACCTGCTCAATACTATGCAGTTCAATAAAAGCTTTAAAAATCAACAAAAAATACCTTCTTTTTTGAAACGGTTTTCTAGAAATCTTTCGAAGTACAAGAATATTTTATACTATTCTGAAGTAAAAAATCGTCTCGGACAAATAAAGTAGAGTACATCTTGATATTCTGACATAATTCAGATTGATCTTGACTGGATTATGAATTTTCTAATTATGCTCGAAAATAGGCAGAAATGAGTCATTCCACCTAATATAGGTATGAAGGGTGATTTAAATGAGACATCTCCCAGCTCTACACGACCTTTCTTTGCAAAGTTATGGAACTTACAAGGAGAGCCCTAAATGTCCATTGTCAGCTCAAAGCTACAGAAATAAGAAGAAATTAATTTAGGGCTTTTATTGTAAATTCTATAACTTTGCGAAGAAACATTGTGTAGAGCTGGGAGATGTCTCATTTTAATCAGAAATTTGCGGGCTACAATCGTGCTTCATTAAAAAGGAGATTTTGGTTATTCTTTAGAGTTTCTAAAAACTGATTTTCCAGCAAACCGGGTCTTCAGAAATCATGAGTACGCGCCTTTTAGGGTATTTACAAGCTCGCTGAGGTCTATCGATCCATGTACAAATCGCTGGAATCGGAAGAGGACATCTCGAAAGGTTCCCTCGAAAGTGTCACTTCAAGTGAGAGACACTTCGAAGTGTGTGCAGCAAAATCGGAGATTATTTCCCCCTTGCATTCTTCTCTGGCGATGTGGAATTTTTTGCCGTGTAACGATGTAACAATATCATATTGGAATTAATCAAGATAACGTACAATATGAACTTGTGGGTGATTGTTACCACTACTTGGTTGAACGTACATTGATCTGTTCTTGTGTTCGTGTACAATAATCGTAATATTACAAAACTCTGCTACAGTCATAAGTTATGGCTGTAGAACATGTGACTACCAATCTATGGTAAAAGTTCCAAAGCGCCTGCTTCATCGGTTCAAAAGTTAGAAGGCAAATATGGCGAAAAAATGGAATTCAGTGACATTTGGCTAAGCCGAGCTGTTATAAGAGCAGAACTTCCTTATGTTTGTGAATATGTCTCGCTGCCATTCTGATTCCATTCTAGGTGATGAACATCTATCAAGCCTTCCATTAGCAGGTGCGTATTCAGCACAGTAAATACAAATAAGACCATATCTTCCTTCTGTACAAATAGCCCGCAACCAGGACCGGTCATAAAACTAAGCACTACGTGGTACATAAATAGCTTCCTGTTTTCCTCTTTTCCCTTCTGGATACCATGCTATATAAGGTCGTTTTTGTCGTTGTTTATCAACAAACACAACTTCAGAATTATTTATAAAACGGACATTATCATAATATTTGGACATAAAAGATGGACGATTAGCGGAAGCGTTTGAAATTGTTATATGACACTCATTAGTGATTCTGTGTATGTACGTCCGTCACATTGCCACATGACTATGTGTATGTACGTCCATCACCGTGTGTGCTTACGCCCGTCACACCTTTGTACGGAGAAACACACAAACACATACACGCACAAACACTTTATTTTATATGATCATAGACTTACAGTCAACAGAATAAATGCCATTGCCAAAATAAAAGTCCATTGCCTGTAAGTCCGATGAATGTACTGTCAGAATTATTATTCATTCTGTTGTAGCTCGATCTTGTTACTACAGAAGTGATGCATGTTTTTTGCGATGAGAACCTCCATATTTTTCACCTTAGTTTACAGAAGCAGTTGTTATAGCTTTTCACCGTTTCGAAAAGTTTATCAGAGTGATTACGTGTTTCAAAGCTAAATATGGAGTAGAAGTCAAGTCTGTCGGGTCACGATAGACATCGGGAGTTCACGAGTTATGTGGTTCTCAAAAGTCTGAAAGCATCATAGCGTTATTTACTCAATTTGTGTAGTTCATCGAGTCTCTGTAATTTGATGTGGTTTTATCTGTAATACAGACTTTCGAAATGGAAGTAATGTGTAAAATGTATGTAAGTCCGTCACGTCTTACTAAAAACAAGTCTTATTTTAGCTGAGGTAAGTCCAAAACTATTATTTAACGTACAATGCACATGATAATCAAATATCTCTATTTACATGAATAAATAATTTTGAGTACGAAAAATTAAGGTGAAGTCCGCATAAGACCGATAATCGACTCACTGACAATAAGCCCTCTAATCGGTCTCAACCTCATCAGAAACACATTCGATTATCATATTCGATGATTTCGACCCTTCCGAACGCTTTCAGTCGAATATACCCGACAGAATCTACTTGAAACCAAGCAACAGTTTAGCACCAACACTATGACTGTAAAATCAACATTTCTCAGTAACCGTACTATATTAAGCCTAGCGTAATACATGATTCGATGCGCCATGAAAAGCTCTACAACATGTGTTAATCAGTCACTTAACGAAGCCTACCAGCAGGTTTTATGAATTTAATACTACACTTTTCCATAGGTCAAGACTATGCCAAGGGAACTATTGTTCACTTTTTCTGTGAAACTAAAGAGGATCTCTAAACACACATACATTATACGATGCGTCTTGGAAAGCTCTACAAGATGTGTTAATAGGAAACTTAACGAAGCTTGGCAGCGGTCGTTATGAATCAAATACTAGATTTTTTCATAAGTCGCCGCTATGCTAGTCGAACCATCGGTCACTTTTCTCTATGAAACTAAACATGATCTCTAATCATTCATACACCATTTGATGCGTCTTTAAAAGCTCTACGATATGTGTTGATAAGAAACTTAACGAAGTGGGGCAGCACGTTTTATAAATTTAATACTAGACTTTTCCATAGATCAAGGCTATGCTACGCGAACTCTTTTTCCCTTTCTTCTTAGAAACTAAACATGCTCTTTAATCATTCAAACATCATTCGATGCGCCTTGAAAAGTTCTACAAGATGTGTTAATAGGAAGGTTAACGAAGTCTGGCAGCAGGTTTTATTAGCTTAATACTAGACTTTTTCATAGGTCGCCGCTATGCTACTCGAACCGTCGGTCACTTTTCTCTATGAAACTAAAGATGATTTCTAATCATTCATACATCATTCGATGCGCCTTGAAAAGCTCTGCAAGGTATGTTAAAAGGAAACTTAACGAAGCCTGGCAGCCGTGTTTGGGTATTAAATACTGCGCCGCTTTAACCGAGAATGGCTCCGAAACTTGCTCGCCAGCTTTATTTTTCATTTTTCTCGCGGACCATACAAGCTAGAACAAATCTGAAAAAAGATTTAAACAGATGATAGAATTTGTAATTTGCTGTGCTTTTTAAAAGAGTTGTATCCGTGCAACTTTACACTGAAGTCTGGGAGTTGATTTTCTGAGATTTTGGTTTTCCAGAGACTCTGGTTTAAAGGTCTATGATAGAACCCTTTTAAAAAGCACAGCAAATTACAAATTCTATCAGCTGTTTAAATCTTTTTTCAAATTTGTTCTGGCTTGTATGGTCCACGAGAAAAATGAAAAATAAAGCTGGCGAGGAAGTTTTAGAGCCATTCTAGGTTAAAAGGGCTTCGTTAACCTTCCTATTAACACATCTTGTAGAGCTTTTTAAGGCGCATCGAATGATGTATGAATGATTAGAGATCATCTTTAGTTTCATAGAGAAAAGTGACCGACGGTTCGAGTAGCATAGCGGCGACCTATGAAAAAGTCTAGTATTAAGCTAATAAAACCTGCTGCCAGACTTCGTTAACCTTCCTATTAACACATCTTGTGGAGCTCTCAACTCTCAATTTTACCTGAGGTCTTCAAGATCATAGTGCTGAGGTATAATTTTGGAATTTTATTTTAGACCTTTCTTTACCGAGTTACAAGATTTCTAATTTAAAAACTTGGTTTTTGAACATTTTTCAGTATTTTTCTATAACTTGAAAAAACACAACTAACTGATAACTAGTTGATAACAGTTATAGCAAAAATACGTTTTGTTTCTTTTTAAAAATGATTCAACCATTTCAAAGTATTATAAGTGTATTTTTGTGACACACCTGTCTTGAACTCTAACGTTTGGTTTATATTCAGAATCGAATGGGGGGCTCTATTTTAAATTTAATTAATTAATTAAATTAATCACCAACTCATAAGCTGATATTTTTATTGAAATTTTAGTATATCATGAAAATTGTTTAAACATGATTTTCATTTGTATAAAGACATATTTCATCATCAGTAGGCAAAAGATTAAGAAATCATGTTTTGGTTTAAGGGTTTTCTAGAAACTTTTGCGGAAAACCGTATAATTCTGTAGATTCTTTTTTGTAGATTTATTATAAATAAAATATAAAATAGTCTAAGTACGGTACATCCTCAGGTTTCCAACTTGTTCTCAGTTTACTGTAACGTCTTGCGTCGGCGGGCAGTTTAATGGAGACAACAATTGGCGGATTCACAGTTATTGGATCTTCTTCTTCGTCAATCACTTTGTCTAAGTTCCGGCTCGAAACGTTTTCTTATATACATATTCTTTTGATATTTAGGTTAACCGCACCGTTAGCCGCGGTTTAGCCAGGTCGGAAGTAGAAATACATTTGACAAGAAGGCTGTCAACCAAGTTAACCGCTCGATTAGAGTGCCCGATTAGCCGGGCACTCTAAGCTTTCGAAAAAATTTTAAAAAGAAATGCGCCTAACGGGAATCAACTCCCAGACTAACGCGCTCAGGAATAAGATTCGAAGTACGACGCTTTAATCAATGAAACTACCAGGCCCACATTTGCTAGTTAATGAGTGATGAAATTATCTACAAGATATTTTAAAGATTCGGTTAAAGCTTTGAAATTATAAGAAGTTCTTCCAAAATATTTCTTTCCTAACAAAAAGAAACCTTGTCAGGTCAGCCTCTTATGGGGGCTAGAAAATAGGCCTAAACAGGGTTTTGAGTATAATACTTGATTCCTTCTCCTTTGGAGATACTGTAGAAGTTTCACAAAAGATAGTGAGCTGTCCTGATACTTGATTGGAAAAAGGATTTTTTTTTGACGAGTAAGTACATAATATGTTTGAACGAAAGAGAGAATTACTATCAAATCACCGACTATTCCGCGAATGTCTCTTCAACTGACTTTTCTGTGTTTTTTCTTTGATTTCAAGAAAAACTCATATGTAATTCGTAATCTCTGGTAAAAACTGAATCGGAATTATTATTGAATGGAAATTATCAGGTGTACACAACTCAGTCGCTGCTATCTTGATTGTATGTCTTAAATAACTACGGTGATTTCTTACGAGACACGACTATTACACGAACTGGCTCTCCCGCGAACAGGATCCAGACTCTTTAGCCACCTTTTTTCAATCGATTTTAAGCAAATAAACAAAACAACAGGTTTTACTGAACGTAGCTGTTAAAAACCTTTTAAAATACTTTCAACTTAAAATACTGATATATCAGATAAATACCTAAAACACGGAAACACTATGTGAAGACAATATCTCTTACGTGAAACTACTTTTTGAACTCACTCTTAGACTGCTCTCCCCCCGGCCTCCGCACGTTGTCAGAAATACCGAAAAATTCGCGAAAGAGTCGAGGTCCTGTTCGCAGAATACCCGCCAAAACGTACTTCTAATAGGGGATGGACTTCAAGTTCGTAAGGGTTACTATTAGACTACTAACGGACCACAATAGAAGATCACCCTATAAAAGTCGACTTGCGGGACAAGGACTATGGGGATGAGAACGTATATTTCGCCTAATTATAAGTCCTAGAGTTGATTGTATACGTGCGTTAAGATAGTAGTATCACTTTTTTATTCGACTACTCTTTATCACAAACTACAAAAAACTAACTATAACAAAAGAAAAACACGTAATATATACATTTACAACTACATCATAAAAGATAAGAACTGCAAAAGAACAAAGCACGAAAAAAACAAAAACAGACAACGAACAGAACGAAACAAAGGAGAGCAGTCCTACCCAAAGATGTACATACTAGAAAGAAAGGTTGTGACAAAGTGTCGTCACATATCTCCCCACCGAGATCCGAGTGCCCTCACGCGGATACTGTGGAGCAGGAGTAAAAAACAAAAAATTTAAAAGGAACCAGCTACAGCGCAAGAGTAAGGTGCGATACAAAAAGATGAAGAGAAGAGCAAACCACAAAAAAGACCAGACCAATGATAAAGACAAGAAAAAGGGAGAAACCCAGAGGAAAAATTAATCATAATAACGGGAACAACAAATACGGGAAAATAAAGCCAACGATAATAAAAAATCAGTAGACAAACATACGCGGGAGAATAGAATGAATGTTTAATCGAGTGGGACGAGTTCGGGCGTAGGGCACGATGACCGATGAGGTGTAGTGGCTGCGGAGATGCAAGGGTTTGGTGGTGGAGTGTGCGACGTAGTATGAAGATGGAGGATGCGATGGTGAACCGTCATGCAGTTGGCTGTGAGGTCGAGGAGAAGATCGTATGAACGTTGAATGCGTGACGAAGAATACTGCTGCGGGGAAAACGATGGTGCTAAATATATGTCCGTAACGCCTTGATGTAGATGCAGAACGGATTGAGCGAGATGTGCGATGATGGTAGCAAGAAACGAAACAGTAACTAGAAGTTCGTCGACGTCTTCGGAAACGGCTGGAGTGGTGACGAGTGGTGATGGAGGCGTGAAAGTGAATACAGGCACTGATGGCGTGGATAAAGGTGAAGATGGCATGATGTGAGATGAATGTGTTCGTAAAATGACGTAGAAGATATTGAGTAGCGAGCGATGGAAAGATAATGACGATGGGTGAATAATAAAGTGAGAAATGATCGGGTACACAGTGGATGAATAGAGAAAGAGAAACAAGAAAAGAAAATGTGATGACCTTAGAGGAACTGAGGTTAAATAACCTTGAAAAACTGATCATTGTATGTGAATGTGGATGATAAGAGAAGAAATGATGAGAAATGTCATCGTTTTGTAAAGGAAAAATGGAAAGCTGAAAACTGTACCTAAAGTTTAGGCAGAAAGATAATAGGCAAAGTTAGAGAAAAGCATATACCTTTTAAACTTCCATGTAATGAGGATTTACCCAATTCTTCCCTTGAAAATAATGAGCCTCAAAGGAATAAAATAAAATGACGAAAACCTTTTTCTGTTATTTTCAGTTCATTATCAGTAGCTTGTCCCGCAAGCTTAAATTTCGTTTGAGAAGCTTGGAACGTTTGTTTGCTAATCAGTTTTTCCTGCAAGGATAACAATAGAACGCAGTAACGATACGATGTGCTGAATCACAAGATGAAAAAAAATTACCAAGCTTATATGAGAATCTGTCGAAATACCAATTGATAAATCAACCAATATTTTACTGTCCGATTTTTTCAACTTTTGTATCTAACCCCAGAGTCGCTACCATAAACTAACGTAGAATTCTACAGAATTCTATACATTTCCGCTTGTCTCCCACTCCGCTAATATATTGTCTTCTGAAATGGTACAAAGGTTATTAAAAGGTGAAATGATTGTAACGATCAGTCAACTTACGTTAATGGCAGCAGACGTTGATATTACGAATAGACTGGTTTTCATAATACACTGAATATCAATCCAAGACGCTGTTTGGCTAGCCAAGCGCCTAGTTTCATGGCTTTCTTTTTGATGAATCTTATGCATGATTCAAACGTGTATGCCGAAGTAAACGCTAGTCCTCCATGAACTTCCACTTGTTTTGGCACATGAAGATGTGCATATAAAGAAAATAATTCGATTGACAAATCATAGACCAGCAGCGCTGGCAGAATACCTACATTTAAGACATCCTACAGAATGCTATAGAATTCTACATTTTCCGTATGAATTCTACAACAACTTTTTCACAGCTGAAACATGATAAGCCCGACTTATTCTCAAAACAGAAATCTAGGAAATGTATAGAATTCTACGTTAGTACAGTCATAGCTGCTCACCTAGAATTCTATACATTTCCGCTTGACTCAAACTTGGTCAATCAAAAGTAAATCTATCCCAACGTAGAATTCTATAGAATTCTCCCTTACCACACATATACAATAGATTAGCCGAGTGCGAGACAAGCGGAAATGTATAGCATTCTATAGAATTCTGCGTCGGCAAACATATACTTTTTATTCACCAAGTTTCAGTCAAGCGGAAATGTATAGAATTCTATAAAATTCTACGTTAGCACAGACATAGTTGATCACCTAGAATTCTACAGAATTCTATACATTTCCGCTTGACTCAAACATGGTCAATAAAAGGTGAATCTATATTAACGTAGAATTCTATAGCATTCTACCTCACTACACATATAGAATATATTAGCCAAGTGGGAGACAAGCGGAAATGTATAGAATTCTAGATGAGGAACTATGTCTGCACTAACGTAGAATTCTATAGAATTCTATACATTTCCGCTTGACTCAAACTCGGTTAATAGAAAGTGAATCTACGCTAACGTAGAACTCTATAGAATTCTATACATTTCCGCTTGACTCAAACTCGGTTAATAGAAAATGAATCTACGCTAACGTAGAACTCTATAGAATTCCACCTTACTACATATACACAATATATTAGCCGAGTGGGAGACAAGCGGAAATGTATCGAATTCTATAGAATTCTACGTTAGTGCAGACATAGTTTCTCACCTAGAATTCTATACATTTTCGCTTGTGACTCAAACTCGGTTAATAGAAAGTGAATGTACGCTAACGTAGAATTCTACCTCACTACACATGCACAATATATTAGCCGAGTGGGAGACAAGCGGAAATGTATAGAATTCTAGGTGAGGAACTATATCTGCACTAACGCAGAATTCTATACATTTCCGCTTGACTCAAACTTGGTCAATATATTGTATATCTATGCTATGTTCAGATATAGTTCCTCACCTAGAATTCTACATTACCTTTGTACGCACAACTGGACGCATTTGCGAGACTATCACTGAAAAAGTGTAATATATTGATGTGGGCTTGCTGTATTCTCATTAGCAATACAAGATAATACACAAATGTATGAATTTCCGACGTGCAACTTCGAATTTATTCTCATCCACGAAAACTTGTAGTATCACCCTTTTATTCGACTACTCTTTATCACAAACTACAAAAAACTAACTATAACAAAAGAAAAACACGTAATATATACATTTACAACTGCATCATAAAAGATAAGAACTGCAAAAGAACAAAGCACGAAAAAAACAAAAACAGACAACGAACAGAACGAAACAAAGGAGAGCAGTCCTACCCAAAGATGTACATACTAGAAAGAAAGGTTGTGACAAAGTATCGTCACATATCTCCCCACCGAGATCCGAGTGCCCTCACGCGGATACTGTGGAGCAGTGAAGTCCGCATAAGAACGGTAATCGGCTCACTGACAATAAGCCCTCTAATCGGTCTCAACCTCATCAGAAACACATCCGATTATCATATTCGATGATTTCGACCCTTCCGAACGCTTTCAGTCGAATATACCCGACAGAATCTACTTGAATTCTTCGGTTGAATCAGGTGCATGTAATAGTTTCATAGCCAGAGAATAAAGGACGAAGTGAGAAGCGGGTAATGGAGGTAGATAAGCAACACATACTGGCACGTCCACATGGAAGACAAATAAACGAGCATATTTTGTCTTCTGTTGATCAACGGTTGTAATTGGATCAAGATAAATCACTCGCATGTTATGTGGAATACGTATTCGTTGTAACATGCTATCTATATCTTGAATAGCTTGCGTATTTATTGCCTTGCACCAGCGTTTTATCAATTGTGACATGCCCGAGGCTTACCAAATGCATGTAATGGAACACAATATGAGATGGGTATTCAAAAACATCCATTAATGACGAATATCCTTTCACACCATCAACAGTGGTTGCTTTGCTACCGTTAGATTTCGTTCTAAATATGCAAATGAAGTTTTTAATAAAATAAGCAGATACATGTGTTCTTGGTAGATGAAAGGAAAGCTAGATATTATCTATAAACACAAACAATTGTTAGATAAACCAGTAACTTACATAGCTTCTTGCGCCGCTTTCAGATAACCATCATGAGTTCGAGATCTGTAATCATTACCGGCATAAGAGTACAATACTGTTTTGTAAATATTACTCCAAACACCTAAATGAACGATAAAAATGTATAACGAGAACTCACACGTACTGGTTCAGAACAAAACGATACTTGACGACGCTACAGAGTATATATATACTGAGCTGTTCACCTTTTGTGCAACAGCATGTGCACGCTGAATAACCGTTGAAATTGATTGTATGACAGAATAAGGCTTTGGCTGGCAAATCTGATAAGAAAAATTGTGTTGATAAACAAATATTGTACTCTTGATCACCAATGAATATAGAAGTTCCATGTCGCATTAAATCTTTCAAATCTTTCATGGTTTCTTCCAAAAATACGTTCACGTTTGGTTTCTGTTTGGCTGACCATAGTGCCAAAACAACAATATTTGTTTGGTATTCTCGTACTGGTGGTGGCAACTCAACAATGGAGGCAAAGCACGACCAAAGCGATACTCTTGTTGTTTGAATTCACGGAGCACCATCCGAATGAACAATCAAGGTCACCGGATTCCTTTTCTTAGCACTCATTGTTTGATAATGTACGCCAAAGCAAATATCTTGCTTTGGAAACAGCGTCGGTTCATTGAGCAGAGTTGAATTTCGGCAAAGTATTGATTATATTCTGCAATATACAAATATAACGTGAGCCTGCGAACAGAAGTCAACTTTCTAAACACTTAGATAAAGAGGATTAATAGGATGCTGTTAGTTGTAGAGTTGTTCAATAATCCTGTGATCATTCGTTTCTCGCTTCCTTATTATTGCCGGGTACACTAACTACCTAAAATGCGAGAACATATTTTGATTTAACGAAGAAAGTTAAATTCTTGACGTTGACGATTATTTCAAATACCAGACAAAATAATATGATCAGCTTCGAAATATCCACATGATGCCGCTCATGCACGGCGTACTTCCTTTTAGGTCCGCCCACCATTACATGACATAATAGCCGAAAAAATTTCTACTCGGTTGTATTCATCAAAAAATATGTATAATAAATGGATAACCTACTGTGAACGAACATCAAGATGTGCGATTTCGACTGTATCGTTGCTTTTCAATGTTCTATTTGCACATTCGCATTGTTTATTCGGGCATGTTCTTGAACCATATCTTGTTTTTGCACATGGTTGATTGCATTTTGAACAAAGAAATGTTGTGATTGACATACACGTTCTTGCATACACTTTCATGATACCTTTCCAGGTTATCGGAAGTTTGTTCGGTTCTGGCAACAGAGATTTTATGATTTTTAAACGTTTTCATTGGATCTGTAGAAAGATGACGTCAACCTGTTGCATGATAACAGAGAATTCCAACAGAATTTTGTTGGAATTCTCTGTTATCGTGCAATCGCTGGCAAGGTTTTCAAAAAATTGCCTTTTATCCTTGAAATTAGAAATAACGCGTTTTTTACAATGTTTCACTTTAAACACATATGTCATTGGAAGATTTTTCAAACTTTTTAAAGTTTATTAAACGGCCAAAGATTGTCTACAAAATAACTCTGCAACGACGTTGATCGGACATTTCAATAAAATACAATGAATTACTTTATAATATCATCGAGATCGAAATCTTAATTAAATTTAATTATTAATTATTAATTATTTAATGATTCCTAAATTGTGCAGTTCAGATATGATAAGGAGGATCAGTTTAGGTCAGCCCACACTATGTCAAAATATGGAGGGTGTATGGACACCGCTTAAAATTCCTTTTTTATATTATCTCTTATACATAGAATAAAGAAAAATCTTAGTAATTATTAATAAACAGAAGCCGTTAGGCTAAATAAAAAATGAACCTATATCAAAGCGTTTAGTTTTTTTCGGATTTCTTTTCAGCAAAATTTTTATTCAGCAGAAAAATGTCAAGAAAACGTTTCTACTAAACTATCAATGTAAATACTATTGATGTTAAAATACGCAATAATACATATTATAATCTTAGTTTTTACAGTCCACATCGTGTAAGAATAATCTTGTAGAAAAGTACAAAACTAGTTTCCCTTTGTCAATGCTTAATTAAGTATCTCTGATGAGGGAACCGATTCAACTATCAAAGCCTTTATTCAATGGGATCTAGTGAATTATATCCACTATGCTGATTCCTAACATGACCATGGCAGTTGTCTGTAGGTCTCCAGAGATCCGCTTTTGGAAAATCGTTTTAGAATTTACAAAAAAGTCCTAAGTGTACGTTCATTGTCAGCTCAAAGAAACGCTCTGATTCCGAAATAAGAAATTAATTTAGGGTTTTTCTTGTGAAGTCTATGACTTTGCAAAGAAAGGCCGTGTAGAGCTGGAAGATGTCTCATTTTTAATCAGGAATGTGCGGGCTACAATCAAGCCTCATTAAGAAAGGTTTTGATTATTTTTTACAGTTTCCGAAAAACTGATTTTCCAAAGCCGGAGCCCTGGAGATCTATAGGCAACTGTCATGATCATATTCAGAATCGGTATAGTTGATAACCATAATCCACTAGGTCTCATTGAATAAATGATTTATTTAATGATAAATTGATTTCTTCGCCTTGATACAAGAAACGAAACGGGCGTGGTGCAGAATTTGCATTTGCCGCAAACTGAAAATGACAGAAAATAGAAAATTTCTCTAAAACACAGGAGTCAAATCAGATCATCAGAAAATATGCGCGTTACTTTTCTAAAACCCATCGTAAAGACTCCTTAACATTGTGGAAAATGTAGGAAAGTAGGAAAGCAGGAAAGTAGGAGAGCAGGAAAGCAGACAAATCAAGACAATAGAAATGGTGTTAGTCACCCCGTAATTCTCGCAAGTGAGAGAGAAAGCCAACCTCTCTGCCCCCCTCCACCCGCACTCCTCTTAGGACAACCATACGAGTAGATGTAACTACCTATCTTCTACCTTCTACAGTCGTAACGACTTCAAAAATCGGCTGGTTTTTACTTTCATGCTTTCCTACTTTTCTTCTCTCCTATTCCTGCTTCCTACGACTGTAGAAGGTGGAAGATAGGTAGCTACACCTACTCGTCTGGTTGTGCTAAGAGGAGTGCGGGTTGAGGGGGGCAGGGAGGTTGACAGTGAGTAACCTAACAACATTTAGGTCTGCCCCGTTAGGCTTCCGATACCCGAAGAAGATTTACTTACTGTCGCAACTAACGTACACATATCGGCGATTCTTCACTGGTAATGAGATTTTACGTAGAGACCGTTGGCTTTCTCTCTCACTTGCGAGAATTACGGGGTGATTAACACCATTTCTATTGTCTTGATTTGTCTGCTTTCCTACTTTTCTTCTTTCCTACTTTGCTGCTTTCCTTCTTTTCTACTTTCCTTCTTTCCAGCTTTCCTGCTTCCTTAATTGTTTTTCTACTTTGTAGTTTTATCACTTAAGGTTTTTTAGTTTGCGGCAAATTGTGCAAATTCTCTTAGAGAACAATTTGCCGCAAACGCAAATTCTGCATCCTGTGACGAAACGAGGCTATTCGACTTTCTCTGTTCGGAGGTAACAGAAAAACCATTTTGCTTCAACATAAACCAGATCTAAAATCATAATATGTGATTCGGACCAAATCATACAAATTTTTCTCAGTGCCTCAAAACTGGGGTTAGAAAATAATGATTTTGGGCAAACTCGCTAAAAGAAAAAAATTCCCCTACGATCGCTTAAGCCTATGAAGAGTCTTAAACATAGCCAGCTGATAGAGGTTTTCGAGAACTAGAAAATGGCCATTTTTTCGTTTTTTAATAAGAAATGTTTAATATGTTTTGTGTAGAGAAATGAATGCTGTTTCTTTCAAAAAAAGATTGAGACTTATCGATCAATCTTGACCGAGATATTGAGAAAATACTGAATGAGACAGGACTTCTGAGCCATCCTTTATATAATTTTTAACACTCACTTTTTATTAGAGCATACAGAAGTTTTCAAAGTCCATTCGACTATTCACTCAACCTATCGGACTCGGACTGGACTGGACTAGAAATTTTGAGTGTTTTTGGGAGTCTATACGGAGCTCTGACACCTAGTATAATGCACACGTCAGCGAGTGTTTCTCATATCTACGATGACTGATTCACCAGTCGAGTAAAATGAGTGTAGCAAACCGAATGTGAAGATGTTTTCTTAAATAACATACAGTATATTGCAAAGGAGAAATTCTCTACCTATGAAGCCGAAAGCGAAGCTCGAGAAGAAGTTTAAAAACTGTGGATACTGAAGTGTCCCATTTAATATGACTCACCTGTTACTTTAATTCCATCAAAATAACAGTGAAAGTTCATATTATTTTTGTTATTATATTTATGCAAAAATAGCTGTATGCTTGAATGAATTGCAAAGCTAGTACAATCCTTCACCTGTAACGTAATGCTTCTTATCTTTTTGCGTTCCTTCCATATATCTGTACTGTATGAGTATCATTTAGTTTATTTTTTTTTAACGAAAGGACGAAACAAAGAAAGCGTCAAATAAAAGGTAAGTAAAAAGTTTTAAACTACCATGTCTAAGTTACGCACCACCACTCTTTCAGCTGGTTTTCCACAATTCATCAGCCAGACATTCCGTTTTTTCAACAAATTGCAAATTTAGTCACGAGACTTGAGGTCATAAAATAAATCTCCGCTCAAATACCAAAATTTCAACGATTTTTAGAAATTACAAGTCATAGCGGCAGTTAATCGGTACAGCTACGAATTCTTAAGATTGCACTAGACTAAGCTGGATCCTTATAATAATTTATAATTCATTTTTAAAAAATTAGGAAATCTGATCATTTTCGAAATATCTCCCACACTATCCGAGGTATGTTTAAATTTCCGAAAAAACCCAATTCCCGAAATTACCATAATTTACTATTCATAATACAGATTCATCCATAAACCAAATACAGAAAATTACAAGAAATTACCTAGATTCACTAATCCCTCTAAATCAAATTTCCTAGAAATTTCGGTAATTAACCACTAACGAAAAAGAAAATCTCCCAGTAATTTCCTAAATTGCAAACATTTTATCACAAATTGTTGTTGTTTTTTATCACAACAGGCCACCAACTGTCTCCTCGCTTTTGAGCTTAAACTCAGTTGACAATAGGTAATTGAGCGTGCTGATTCCGAATATCACAATGGTTTTTGCCCGCTTTCGATTTAAAGACCCGTTTTTTAAGATCTTGGTTTTTCAATCGAAAAACCATTTCCACTAAAAAAATTTCTTGACCTGTTCAAATGAAAGAGCACGTCGTCAAACCTACAGAAAACAATTTTTCAAGGTTCTAAGCGAGATTTTGAGCGAGTCTTCTGCGTCTAAAACTTAAAAAAAGAGGGAAAAACCGCTAATATTCTTACACTATTTATAAAAGAAAAACTACTGTTTTTCTTTCTGTTCTGTTTTTTCACACATGTTATTCGCAATTTGTGATAAAGGTGGCAATAAAGCAGTTTCACAGAGCCAGGTTTACGGGAAAAGAGTGACGAAATCTATCGAAATGGTGTTACTGTAAGCCTTGTTTTCTCATCCGTTGGTCGGTGAACAAATGTTATATTGTGATTTCTTTTGAATTAACCTTTTAATATCAATGAATATAACCGATACAGTCACACTTTATTATAAAAAATCAGCAACTATATATAGGTTTATGAACAATGCGTTAGATATAGTAGTGTCCGAGTTAAAGGAAATTCTCCAGACAAAATAGGGAGAAAACCCATCATTCAACGGAAAGGAAAGAAAGAGAATAGAGAAAGTTATATATGGGGAAAATCCCAGAACATAGAGAATAACGCGCAAAAGTATATATATGCATGTTTAAGAAGAATAGCAGAAGCGATGATATGATCTAACCGAAGGTGAAGATCATAACAGTTACAGTCTTATTGACTGATGTTCATTGGTTTTAAAATGTCTCTTTATTCATAGAAAATCGCTGTCTATATATACGATGGATAATTTTTTCTTTAAATAACAAATATTTTTACGACTCATGGCTCTGTGAAACTGCTTTATTGCCACCTTTATCACAAATTGCTAATAACATTTGTGAAAAAACAGAACAGAAAGAAAAACAGTGGTTTTTCTTTATAAATTGTGTAAGAATATTAGCGGTTTTCCCTCTTTTTTAAAGTTTTAGACGCAGAAGACTCGCTCAAAATCTCGCTTAGAACCTTGAAAAATTGTTTTCTGTAGGTTTGACGACGTGCTCTTTCATTTGGACAGGTCAAGGAAATTTTTTAGTGAAAATGGTTTTT
>CAJNOQ010004677.1:0-16983 GCA_905250885.1 Didymodactylos carnosus | reverse complement strand
GAAAGGGTCTGTTACCTCGGCTGGATGACTACGTCGTCTATCCAGTTTGATGAATTCATCTAACATCGGTCATCACCAGCTGAGGTATATTCTTGTCATGGTTTAATTTTTTCTTTCCTATATCGTTATACTTATACTTTTTCTGTTCATACACACGTGCAAGGAAGGGAACAAATTAGACAGAAGAACCAACTGTGCTGTCCTCATTTTGATGTAATATTCTGTACGATCTTAAGAATGAACCAAACATCAAGTGGAAATATCAGAATTTATACTGTATTTTAATTTATAAGTTTTTGCTTAAAAGTGTTTTTTATTAGAATCATAACAGGTTAGCGACAAATGTCTTAAGGTTCTTTTTCTTAATTTTGTACTTCAACTCAACGAATTATCGAGATGATCAGGATGCAATTCTCTATTAAATGATCATATTTAAAGTGAAAATAAAATTGTGCTCGGCGTTCGAATTTGCAGCGCATCATATTTGTACGCAAAGTACTGGTGTTAATATTGCATTTGATGGTGGAACAATATACCATGTATCAGACCAATATAAACTATTAATTTTATCAGTATAATTTGACCATTTGAATGCGGCTACTTCTAAAGTATATAGAATTATGACGGTAAAACCTTGTGATAAACTTGCTGTCGATCAATCATTTGACATTTATTCCACCTTTGGTAAATATAGCAATAAATGTAATTTATTTCTAAGTTTATATGGTTTTTTAACCATTGATGTATATTGATCAAAACAGGTGGTAATGAAGCCAGAGTCTCTCGTACACGAGTAAAAAAAACCATAGCTTCTTTTTCACCGTCTTTTTCGGTAGTCAAATGACCGGTAGTAGAAAAGTGTTTCCCAATCGTCGATTTGCAAGATAATCTGATTTAAATTTATATTTACTTTTGATAGAGCAAAGTGGATTAGCTGTTTCAACTGGTATACGTCGTTATAAGTTTTTTTGTGACTGGGGAAGTTTACCTGTTTTCAAGCGAGTGGTAATACCTTACCGTTAGACCCGTTGCAGAGTGTTGTTGTTGGTAATAGTCGTGTTATTAGAATCAGTTTTTCCACTTATTGTTTTGGGCTATAGTTGGCTACAGACTTTTCTATAATCTTTTGTTGATCAATCAGGTGTTCCTCAATACGTTTGCAGAAATGCTGACAGGTTTTTTCCGATATGAGAGACATTGCGGAAAACGCGAGTGATTTTATAAATGATTCCAGATTCTAGTGCAGCTGATACTTTATCTTTTGTACCGTAACCTTCTCCAAGCTTGGCAAGGTGATAGACGGTCGCTACTTCTGTCAAAGGATAACTACTTCGTATGGCGATAGATTTCCCGTCGACTGCAATTGCTTTACTGTAGAACGGGACTTTCACAATAACTCGCTCTTCTACTTTTGTATACTTGAGCCGTCGCGGTGCAAGCAGGCATGGGCGAATCCTGAGTCCACTTCTTAGAATACCAATAGAAGTAGGATGAAGAATAGAAATGGAATGAACAATAGTATAGTAGAATTGAGAATAGAAGCAGAATGAATAATAAATATTTACATTTGTTTAAGTGCAAATATCCATAAATAGAAGAAGAATGTGATGCAATCATCCACGAACCGTCTGCAGAATAGCACACCATTTATCTGCAATCTCCGTTTCAGTTTTTCTTCTAAGTAACTGATGACACAGACATCTGCGAACAGAGTACCCAGATGGCTTCCCATCGCTACACCTACCACTTGACAATAGATTTTGTTGATAAATATGAAATGTGATTCTTTTGTGACAATTTCAAGTAAAGATTGCATTTCTTTTCTGCTTTTACAACTGTCACATAAGTTAGCGTTATTTTCTTGACTGAATAAGCAGGTGTGAGGTTCCCCATACATTCTTAGTTAAATTTTTGTATTGTAATACTAAAGTTTACTCTTTTCCATTCAAAACTGCTGTTGTCGAAATAAAATCAAAATCAAAATCAATCAATACATCATTTCTAGAACCAGTTCAGTTTTTCTATTCAATGGTACTCATGTAAATAAGGGCACTATATCAAATCGAAGCATTTCGATATCGTTTGGATCTAACTGTAAAGTATGAAGTTCATTCACAAATTCAAACTGTCTTTGATAATGGTGCGAGTGTTTCTTGAATGATTCAGTTTTTTAGCTAATAATTTCGAAAGCCTGTAACTGAATGTATTAACGGCTGAAATAATAGGACGTAAAGAAACACCGTTCTTATGTATTTTGGGAAGACCATACGCTTTTCCCGGTTGTGAACCAACTGAACGAGCATAGTAGTAATCCTCTTTTCTAAGAAAATTATATTTCTTTAAGTCCAACAGTTTTCGTTGTAACGCTTTAAACTATCAACTGCATGTCGTCATTAAACACGTTTGGGCTTTTTTGCCTAACTAATATGACGCAGTGTTCCACGAAGACTGACAATATTTCTGTGATAGCTGCTCTTCTACAACATTGACATATTCCTTTTGAGCTATTTTGCCCACAAAATACACATATTCCATTCATTTTGTAGAGTATATACTTTGGATATTATATGTTTTCTAGAGCATTTCCCACGGATGTTGCGTTTTTTAGAATAACTCCAGTTTTTTTTTGACGGGCACCGACTTTTCCGCCAAGAAACTCGGTTTTTCCGTCGGGACACGGGTTTAGGAACCCAGTTTCTTTTGACAAAACTGGAATTTGCTCACAAGAACTTGAGATTATGCAACGAAGTTTCAGGTTTTCCGAGTCGAAAAGACTTGAAAACATTAAATACAAATTATAGCTTCCTTTCAAGTGTCGTAAAAACGTTTCGTTTTTCCGCTCCTTTGTGACTCTTAAAGAACTTATTAGCAAGTAGTAAAGCAATACGACAATTCTTCCGTTAACACTTGCTTAACCTTTATCCATCTTTGAAAACTAAGTGAGGAGAATTTGCTCTGTTTTGCGGCCGAATGCTGTTGTACATTGTTACACACCTTCACCTTGTCTGATGTCTGATACCTCCGAATTTTTAATAAGACGTCGTACATGCATAAGTCTTGTCAAAGAAATACAATTTTCAAGTCAAATAAACTCGATATCAAAATAGAAGAGCATGTAACGTATAAGAACAGTCTATAGGATTTGATGTGATAGACACGGATAAGAACATGTTCGAAGAACAATTCTACTGTATTTTTCATCACAGTTAACACGTTGTCTGTCTGTTCTTCTTAGTATACTTCTTTTCCTTCGTCATCACGCTACGTATCTCGTTGTAAGTTAAAATTTTGCTGCTTTACCCTCAACATACCGGCTAAAATTTCTACAAGAGGTCATACGTCAAAAGGTACTGATGCACTTAATGATTCTCAAATAAATATTGGACAATTAGTTCGAGAAGTACTTCAGTCTGATGTAATATTAAAAGGTATTTCACCAATCGTTAAGAAAGCTATTGCTCCATTTGAAAAAAGAGTTGATGAATTGAAAATTCAACTAAATAAATTACAAATTGCTTTTGATGATCTGTCAACCTATAATAGAAGAACAAATCTTCGGTTTTATGGTATTGCAGAAAGTATTGGAGAAGATACAAATCAGTTAATAATCGATACATGCGCCAAAATTGATATTACTATTAATAGTGAAGATATTAGTATTACCCATCGTATTGGTAAAGTAAACAATTCCATGGGTCAACGTCCACGTGCTATTATTGTGCGCTTCGTGCGTTATTGTACACGTCAAATGATGCTTCGGAATAAGAAAAAACTAGAACGTGGTACTTCTATCAATGAAGATTTAACGAAGTCTAATTTATCAATTTTCAAATACGCACGCTCGATATGTGTAGAAAAAAAGTGTATTTATACGTCAAATGGTAAAGTTATGTATAATGATGGTAAAAAACGTCTCGAGTTATTTTCAGTTCAACATGCTAACGGTTTAATTGATGATGGAAGGGATTAAGAGCAATGATCACACAAAATAAGCTAACTAGACTTACTTTTCCTTCTTATATTTGTAGCTTTGAGCTGACAATGAACATTTGGGCTTTTCTTGTAAATTCCATAACTTTGCAAAGAAATGTCATGTAGAGCTGGGCAATGTCTCATTTTGATCAGAATTTCGCGTGCTACAATTTAAAAAAATTAATTAAAAATAAAAAAAATTTGACTTATTAAGAAAAGTTTTGGAGAGTTTTTGGAGTTTCTGGAAAAATGGTTTCCCAGAAATCCAGTCTTTGGAGGCCTAGCGGCCCAAACTATTATCATATTCGAATTCAGCACATTTTTTTACCTATCACCCACTAGCTTAGAGCTAAAAAGCGAGGTGGCAGTTGGTGACCTTCCCTCGTTAGTTTTATTTCTTTTTCTTTTTTTCTGACTGAGGAGGGTAAAAGTAGAGAGAATAAGTCGAACTGGAATAGTCATTCGCCTTGTTCTTGTGACGTTTTGTTCCGTGATGCTGGTTAATAGTAAGAATACTGTACATCAAGCTGATGATATGAGAGTTCTCTTCCTCAATTGTAATAGCATTCTGGCAAAAGTTGAAGGTATGTCCTCTCGATGTCTTAAAACTGATCTGTTGTTTTCCTGTGTGTGTGTAAGAAAGCCTATTGTAGTAGCTGTGACTGAAACCTGGCCTCGTATTTTTGACCCTGATATCGCCCTTAATTTAGTTGGATATACTCTTATTCGTAAAGATCGGTCCTCCAAAGGAGAAGGACTCTTGCTCTATATCCGTAAAGATATTAAATTTAAAAGACATACGCATTTGGAAGATGCTGGATTTGAAACCTGTTTCTTAAGCTTATATTTACCGTCATCGAAATCTTGTTTCTTGGCCGTTTGCTACCGATCACAGGATCTTGCATCTATGCCTTTGTTTGTGGAACATTTGAGTGAAACCCTGCAAAAAATTAGAATGAACACAGGTATAAAGGATGATTCTGTTATATTAATCCGTGATTTTAATGGTCACTCAGCTAAATGGTGCCCGACGAAACCGTCAACACCTGAGGGCAACCAGCTATTTGACTTTTCTGTAAAGGAGGGATTCTCCCAGTTAGTATCAAAACCCACCAGACCTAAGTCTAATTCCTGTTTAGATCTGATATTTACCAATAATCTCAGCTCAGTTACTAATGTCAACGTTTTGTCTCCTCCTCCTACTACCTGCGATCACTGTATGGTCGAATTTTCACTTCTTCGGATAAAACAAATGCCTTTTTCTTACAAACGTCACATATACGACTATAAGCATAGCAACTGGGATGGCTTTCGACTAGCACTTTCAAAAACGAATTGGCGCTCTATTATCGATCATCAGATAACATGTACAGATAAAATTGAGGAGTTTCAAAATAAATTCTTAGAAGTTGCTAATTCTTGTCTAAAAAGCAAATGGATTACCGTATCGTCGCGTGACCAGCTATGGTTCACAGACAAGCTTCGTCACCTTCATAGTATGAAACAGAGTTGCTATAAGCGCTACCTGCACACTAAGTCTGATGGAGATAAGAGTGCTTATAAGAGATGCAGTGATCGATTGGAAAAAGGATGTACTCATGCCAAAGAGAAATACTATGAACGACTGGCTTCAACAAAAAATTCGTCGAAAGCATGGTGGTCCCTTTTAAAATTCTCCTTAGGCAAAACAAAACAGTCGAGTATTCCGCCTTTGTTTGACCCGTCATCTAATAAAGTAGTAACTTCACCATTTGATCGAGCGCAAGTATTAAACAGACATTTCTCCAATACATGTGCAGCTGATGCTTCATTTATTTCTCCTTCTGATAATTCCCTTCCACAATCAACAGTTGTTATGTCAGACTTCCTGATAAATGTGACTGAAGTATATGAGATTTTGTTACATCTGAATGTTAATAAAGCCACCGCCCCCGGTATTTCAAATCGAATGTTGAGAGAATCAGCTGAAATAATCAGTCCTATTGTCACTTTTTTATTCAACGAGTCTTTGCTAAGAGGGAATTTCCGTCTATTTGGCAATTAGGGTATGTCCAGGCTCTCTTCAAAAGCGGTGATTCTCAAAGCTGCCACAATTATCGACCAATTACCCTTTTTCCTGCCCTATCCAGAGTCCTTGAACGTGTTATTTACAGACACATTTTTGGGTTTCTAAGAACAAATAACTTGATAAGTAAAAATCGTCGGGCTTTATTCCTAATGACTCATCCGTAAATCAACTTATAGCCATAGTTGATTACATTGCTAATAGTTTTAATGAGCAGATACCGGTTTTAGGAATCTTCTTAGACTTTGCTAAGGTTTTAGATAAAGGTAGAACATGAAGGTCTACTTATCAAGCTTCGCAGTAAGGCCCTTTCCGATTCCGTGCTTGACTGGTTTCGTAGTTATTTATCTGACAGGCGGATAGTTACGGTCGTGGATGGAGCGACATCGGATCCGCTCCTTGTTACTTGTGGGGTACCTCAAGGCAGTTGCCTCGGTCCGTTACTGTTTCTAATCTACATTGATGACCTGCCACGTCTACTTCAGCCCTTCTCCAAACTGTTTGCAGATAATATCTCGCTGTACCTTAAGGCAGATGATTTGACTACAGCTGCGTCAGTTTTGAATCAAGACTTGGAAAAAATACGCCAGTGGTCGAAGAAATGGACGTTGCCTCTAAATGTTAATAAGTGTGTTTGATGCTATTCACTTGTGGAAGCATCCCGAGCCATTTATCTCCTTTGTTCATTGGTAACATTGTACTAGAGTATGTTGAGAAGCATGTCCATTTGGGATTAACATTGACTATTACTTTGGAATGGAGATCGCACATAAATAGCCTTTATATCAGTTTGTCACATATAGTTGGATCGATGAAGTTTTTGAGTAGGCGGGTTTCTTGACAAACTCTTGACTCTGTGTATCATGCCTTCGTGTTGAGTATTCTCAACTATGGAATCGTTATTTATGGTGGTACTGATTTATGCAATATCAATTGTCTGAACCAAATTCAATATCAGGCAGCTTTAGCTGTCTCTGGGGCTATGAGGGGTACATCACATGTGAAACTTCTTAAAGACTTAGGGTGGTTATCAATTAATGAGCTTACTTACGCTCGACGCATGTGTTTGTTTCATAAAATCATGCATAGTAAAACTGCTACTTATCTTATGGAACTTTTTCCTATGCCAAGACCCCAGGTTTATCAAACTCGAAGTTTCAGTCGAGAAGACATCTCCTTGAACTTAAGAGGTCGGGTATTGTTGGAGAAATCCTTTATTCGGGATGGTATTCGTGCATGGAATCTTCTACCTAACGATGTACGTTCAATACATAAATTGACTGATTTTAAACTCAGATTAGTCTTGCAATATATTTCGTCCTTTCGTTTACCGTTAATGCGTGATCGGCGGTTGGAGATACATCATACGCGATGTAAAGTTGATAACCCCCAACTAAATGACTATTACTTTACTAGAGGTAGATTAGAAAAGTCACCGGCGTGTGCATGTGGCTTTAATAGAGAGACTACTAAGCATTTTTTCATGGACTGTGCTATTTACGATAAGTCTCGTAATTTTATGTTTGAGCAGCTGCGTATTGTTCTTAATGATAACCACATTACGTTGAAGCACATACTTTTGAAACATGAATCTATCCGAGCACTGACTAAGCAGGACCTGATAGGAGTGTATACAATCATCCTCCGATTTATTGATACTACTGGAAGATTTAATCAGTCATGATGTACTAAACCTTTATGAGCAGGACGTCACATGGATACGGCGGATCTCAAAATTCGATTCCCAATTCTCTCTCTCTCTTCACCAACACTAGTATAATCTCTCTTCTCTATATACTCATTTTGTTCCAGCATGTTCATCTAGAATCCAGCATACAATTGGATATCCCAAATTGCCGAATAAGTGTTTTTCTCTGGTAGTTGTACTTTTATTTTTATTTTACCATTATTTCATGAATAAAAGGAAAACTGTATAAAAAAAAAAAGAACATGTTCGTCTATTGCTGGAGAAGTAACAAATAAAAGTCATGGTTTTTCCTCTTATTGGCACCTTAATCACGGGAGATTATTCTTTTTCTTTCAAGACGAAATGTCTTCGGCGTTTACAGCTTAGTTAAATCCTTTGAAAACTTCATACTCTGCTATTTTTGTCTTCTCAAAGATAAAAATGTTTTCAAGGTAACTCTTGAAAAATCACTATGAACAGCGTTTGTATTTCTTTTCTCTAAAATACATTTAGTTTTAATATTCGTAACCGACTCATCAAGTAAAGCACAAAAATATGTGTGTTTTTAGCAAACAGTAAAATATTGATCGGATTTTGAACCATCGAAGACATAAAATTAAGCGTCTTACCCTTTCGTATATTCAAATCTTCTTCAATTGTTTGATGTTATAGTACGTAATGTGAGATTAAAATAATATTTTTAGAAAATGTTCGTTAAAACGACTCGACGCCAGCTCTTGCAGGTGAAAGCGGCAGAGAGTAAGGATTGCAATGTGTCAGTGCAAGAAAAGATTTTTTCTAATAGTTCGTCGGAGAAGATATCGTTAAAGTACGGTGTAACACTCGTCATGATGCTCAGTTTCAGTACTGTGTAACGGTTAACATCTCTGTTCCTTCTAATTCAACTGAAACATAGCTAAGCCTGTAGGTAAGTGTGTATCAATGAAGTGAAAACAATACAATGATAGTTAGTGTAGGAATGAAAAAAGAAGCAGTGGTTATCACATTGTCTCAACTCAATATAGAAACACGACAGAAAAAAAAATTATATGCCGACCTTTTCTGTGTTCTGAATGAGGATAGAAAGGAAGAGAAATATAAGAAGAGTACCAATCAAAATAACGAATAGATCGTCAAAACTAAGAATGAGTCAGAGAAAAGAGAGTAAATAGCTTCTCTGCTAAATCACCGCGACTCACAGAAAAGGTCAGTTTTAGAAGACAGTATCAACAGACGAAAATGTTGTGTTTTGTCCAGAAACAACGCTTTTTTTTAATTTTAACAAAACTGTGTTACACGCGATGTTCACTTGTTAAAACACTCTAAAGGCGAGACTCCTGGTTCAGTTCAAAACGCTGAATGAGAATATTGTTTAACCAGAGAATAAAAAGTTAATTGATATTTAATTGCGCACTCACCTTAGTGTTACACTTCCAGATGACAGAGCTCGATGATGTGATAGGCTCCCTAAGTAGTCTAGCATTATCGTAGTGGCAAACGTTGAAAGCAGTTTTTTTCCTGTCATTTTATGCTCTTTCTTTTCTTTGTAACTACTGAATTCTTTGATATCTCTCAGTTCTGGCAGCCACTCGCTTTTGTCCTACTGAAGTTTATTAACATTACAGGCTCTAGGTTAAAATTCTTCATTACATTCTACGAATGACTCATATAAACTTCGAAAAATTAAGTTCTCTCTTGCTCTCTCTCTGTCCCTTGATACATCTAAAATCTTCTTTTTGCAAATAGATCATTATGTCTTTGATTGTATCTTACGTTTTCAAAACATGCATCTTCAAATACTTTAATGTCACCATCTTCTAGTTCAGACCGATTATTTCTTGCTTGTAAATCATTGAAACCATGTTTACCCTTTTTACAGCCGCCAGTTTGCGCACCTGTTTGAAGTATAGCACCACAACAAATATATTTCATACGTGTTTTACGCTGTTCCATTTCCTCTTTTGCCATTTTTTGATTTAAAACTAGAAATTCGTCGCGATTTAATGCTTCTAAAGCGTCACTAGGACGATATTTTGTCAAATGTAAATTTGAATTGTCATAAATGAATCCGTCATGATATGTACACTGCCCCATTTTATTTTCGCTTTCAATATAGTAATCGCGACATTTTACGCATGCTAATGTTTCTGTTGCTTTTCTATGTTCTTCTTCTTCATCTTCTTGCTGTGCATCTGTTAGAGTAAACCCAATCTCATTCGTAAACTTTTTCAAGAGAAACGGATCTCGTACAATTGCTATTGCCCAACGCTCAGTTCTTAAATTTGTGTCTGTGTTACTATTCTCAATTTTAGCTTCTCCGAAACGAGTTGTAACATAGAGATAGATACGTTGATTGACAACAGATGTACTCTCAGATATACCCGTTGAACTGTCGGATTCAGATCTGTTGACACCGATAAGTGAATCAAGATCGTACACGATCATTGAACGACGATAAGAAACTGATTCATCGTAGCATTCTTTTAGTATTTCCGATACTTTTTGTTCATCATTAGCACCTTTCGATGAGAGCAGGTTTAAGTCGATCAATTGTAAAAGTTGCACGTTTCTATCTGTTCCATATGTTGTTACACGTTCAAGTAGCTGTTGTAAACTTTGCTCTGTATCACGAAAGTCTTCTTGAATCATATATTTTCGATTGGTATCAATATTTATAGCTTCAATCCGTACACAACGATCATGTAGATTAATTATAATTTTGCCGGTGAATATTACATTTTTCGGTAGATGCAATGCATCCAAATTATTAACTTCATCTTTCTGATTTGTAATAGTAGTGGCCACTCTTGAATTTTGCAGCTGTTTTCTATCATATAAATTGCGCAACTGCAGTCGTGGTAGAGTATCGAGACCCATTTTTAACTGAAAATTAATAGCTGTTGTATCTGCTAGAATCAATGCCAATTCTTCTGTTATTTCATAGTTTGGATTTAGACGCCTTTTACAGCGATGCTCCGTTGTAATTTCACTAACAAGACGACTGGAAAAGAAAGTTACGAAGTTAGAACTTTTCTATGTAAAGTTCGTTCATCTTAAACTTACGATAAAGCTGAGCCACTAAAATTTGTTGTAGCAACCACTAGCACTTCCAAAACTTTTGGTGATAGTATTGTTTTTGGAATTTTACTTAAAATCTTCTTTCTTGATTCTGATGAAGGGCGGCCGACAAAAAATTTTCCAGTCATACGACGTAGAAATGCTTCATCCATTCGATGTAACAAATTTGTTGCTGAGAATAACATTAGATTCGGAATATTTTCAGCACCTTCAAGTACACTTAGAAGGACACTGATTTTTGACACTTTTCCTTCTGAAGATTTTTCATCACGTCTCGGAGCTAGTGAGTCAACTTCATCAATCGAAAGACAACAGATTAAATGTGGGAGACGATTTGCACGTCTGCATAGACTTGATATAAGCGCTTCGGACTGACCGACATATGAACGTTCGAGGTTACCGGCAGCTAATGCTGGTGCTAACATTGCAATCCCAATTTTTTTCGATAATTTACTCATTAAATATGATTTTCCAGTACCTAAGTTTACCAGAATTGAATGATAGGATTTTTATTCCAAGTTATCGCTCACAGTTCCACGAACGACAGCGTTAGTGCCATAAAGGACACACCATTCTACTCAGATTTTTAAGCTCTTTCTCGTAGTGCTAAAAAAGTTGGATTTCCCTGAATTTTCAGGCTTTTTTGGAAAAACATGATTTTTCAAAAACTGCTCTTTTCTAGAAAGCTCGTTTTAGTGTCATTAAAAAGAGCATTGAAAACTGATTATACCCAGAAAGTTTCTTATTGCTTCAAGCTTTATCTTAGAAGCCAGAGGCACTTTAATTTTTGGGAAAGCCATTTTTTGGCTATTTGTATGCTGATTTTCAAATTTTTGACTAACGTTTTGTGAAGGCTCTTGGGCACAGGTTCTGAAAGCGGTAATCGCCTCAAGTAAGTTGATGTGCGTTTCAAACTATCTGAACGCTGGTCTGAATTGGAGATAAACGGACATTTCTTTCTCATTTTGACTAGTTCTTGAAAAACCGTATTCTTCTCAGTCAAGATCTGTGTTTTTAAAGCGAATTTAAAGGTGATTTTCGTGATCAGCGTTCAGTTCTGCGTCTGATGGTGTGTCTTTGAACCATTTAGAGGGAAAAGGTTTTTTCGAAAAAAATGAAAAAGTGAGTTTTTCGAAAAATAAAGCAGCCTATCTTTTTCAGAATTTTACGCTGATTCAGAATATGTATAATTTGTCTTGATTCGTTAAAAGAAAATTTTTGACCTTATCCACCTCCCTCCTTTCAAAAGCTAATGTCCTGCGGATCGAAACTAAAGCGAAATTTTTTCCTGTGGGCTTCGTTCCAGATAAGCTTTTTTTCTGGTATTTTATTCTGAAGTTGAAAAAGTTGGTTTTGTTGCTGTGTCAAAGAGATACGGTCGTTCACCCAGCGAAGCGCTGAGGCCACACAACCAAGAAAGAGAGTTTCGACATGTCGAGACTTCGGCACTTTTTGTGCAGCGCGACCACTCGCCCTCCCTTCCTCCCCTCATGATAGTACGGAATGATTTAGCTGCTCTTCGAAACTATTATCTCATCTACTGTACTAAAATTCGACTGATTCATAAAAGATCAATAATAACTCTTTTTGCTTACCTGGTGGTCCGTACATGATGAAACCTCTATGTAGCTGAATTAACTTTCTACTAATTGCTGTTTGAGATGTTTTCAGATTTTTAATAACTGTACGAAGTAAATTCTCTGTTTCAGTACTTGTTGATTCAATCTTTTTCATGTCTTGTTCAACTGTTAAAATTTGTTGTTTATAAAAATCAATTTCTTTTTTCCACTGTTTCTCTTTATCTTGCCACTGTAAATTTAATTTTGTTCTTGTATCGTACGATAAAGTCTTCTGTTGCATATCTTTCTCGTACTCTGCCTTTTCTTGAGCAGCCGATTGCTTCGTTTCGGCAATAAGTTTATACCAATCATGTACTTGATTGTATAATTCGCTGAAACGCTCATTTGCTTTATTAATGGCCTGTTCCAATTTTTTTTGCTGTTCTACCTGTCCTCTATTAGCTTTCTCTATTTCTGCATCGGATATTTTTAATTCATCATCGCTAATAGTTAAAGGCTGAAAGAACAATTTCATGCTATCAAAGAGGCCGTCATCTTCGTAGCCTTCTTTACGCATCTCTTCAAATGCTCCTTCAACACATTCATGTTCCAACTGCGGAATATCTCTGATTCCTTTGACATGTTCTAGTTGACGAGTAATATACAGTTTAATCATATGCAGTTTTGCCAATAATTCACAACGAGTAAGTTCAGGTTCTAGAAGGGGAAAATGTGAGAAAATATCTATGTGTTTAAGTACACAAACTGCAATTCAGAATAGTTTACAGTGTACTGTCATTTCTAAAACCTAAAAATCTGGTAAAAAAAAGTAGCGAAGAAAGTTTAAATATTCCTTTTCTATGTTTTCAAACGGAGGGGGTCCACTACACATTAGCTCGTCAACAGCAAAGTGCTGAAAGGTAGTGGCCCTTTGCTCTCACTAACAGTCGGATCAGCCCTTGGTTGACCCTCCAAAAAACTTTTTGTCAGCTCCAAGGTATGACCTTTAGCTCATCATTGTTTCCTCTATCACAGCAGAATTAATGAGAAAAAATTCACTTACCTTTACTCTCATCTTCATTTGTCTTTTTCCTTCGTACTGCACCCAGCTGCTTTTCTTGATCCACATAGAATCTGATGGTTTTCAATGTATTTACTGTCAATGACTTAATACCATCCCATTCTTTTTCAGTCAGGTTACTTAGATGTGAATAGGTTGTTATCTGTTCTTTAAAAAACAATGATTCATACCAATTTGTATACATATTATTATCTTCTATCGCACAAATATCAAGAATAAATGCGTCAAGAGACTTGCTACTTGGACGTCTAATTTGTGTCGTTGAAAATGATGATGAAGTTTCATCGCTAATGATTCTATAGTTAATTACAGCGTCACTTCCTAACTGCCATCGATTTGGAAATGGTTGATTATTTGGTTGATCAAGTGTCAACCAAAAGTCAAACAGTTGTTCAAAATTATCGTATGTCCAGGTAGAAAACTCATCAGTGAGGCTAACTGGTTCAACAAGTCGAAATTTAGTACGTTCACCTGGACACGTTATAAGATTTCTATCTGCAAGCTGTTGTCGAACAAAAAGATCTAATATTGTTCCTTTTGGTGAAACACGTATGTGAGTACCGGTACGAGGACGACTTCCGGATTGCCTGAAACGACAGGTAATCTTATTTACTTGAATCAGTAAGAGATAGGTACTTCGTTGGTAAAATGTAAAGTATTAAGAGGGAATGCATCACATCGTTTCGAAGTGAGGTACACCTTTTAGACGCCTGGAACAAACGTTATTTTGCAGAAACCCTTCGCTCTATAAGATAGGCTATTGCTCAAATTATAGAAGTTATATATTTCGTCCATATTTGGTACAATAAATGTCAGATTGACAGATCATTTTTTAAGTTTTTTGCATTTTTCTCTTCCAGAGCTTGATCAAAACTCAAAAAACTAACTTAATATTCGAAATCACCGTCAAAAATTAAACCTGGAAACGTATCATTTATTGGTCTTTGACGCAAAATATAAATTTTAACTTTTGGATGCCGTCGATCAGGTCATTCGAATTTCTTTAAATTTTGAGCACTACGACTTTAACTTGACCTTCTTTCAAGTATGGACTCACAGGTTTTCGACCATGCTCTTTCTGATAGCACCGTCAGAAAATGTGATCTGCGTTTGCATAGAGCAATTCCTATTTTACCATAGGGTTTTTAGGTAATCTTAATCATAGATAGTGTCTGGGTCGAATGTCAAAGTTTCCATCGAAGAGAGAACAGTCAAAAACCCATGAGTCAACTCTTAAAGGAAGGATATTCCATAGGTATAGCACTCAAAATTCAAGAAAAATCGGATGACATGGCCGAAGGCTTCCAATTCCAACAACAAATATTTTTTAACTTCGCTTCGAAAATTTCGCTAGACACGTGTTTTGATAGAATTATGTGTGGTCTTTCCAATAAGACATCGCTTTAAAAGATTGAACGTAAAATGATGGAATAATTAGCAAATTATCAAAAAGTTCGATTTTTTTCCGGTTTTCTCGACATGTTCAACTTTGAATGTATCCAGACCCTTCGTCCAAACTCACTAAAAAATCTTTTCTTGGCTCAGTATCAGTTGTGGAATCCAAATATGCAATAAAGAAGTCAAATTGTTTCATATCTTGGCTTTTCTCGCTGTGGTGGTGCATTTCCTCTTAAACTTCAGTTACAAGAAGCTATATTTTGGGACAAGAAAAGTCGAAGCGAAAACATCCGAAGGGTTAGAAAATGAAAGTCGTCAAAAACAGTCTTTAGAAACCTTTTTGCAAATTTAATGGTGATTCTTGTGCACATCCCACTTTTCGAAAAAAGCTTGGAAACATGCGATTTTTTTCGAGTATACTTTCTATACAAAATGGTATGCTTGGATCTCAACTGGAAAGCATTGGCTAGAAAAGTTATCTGCAACAAATATGTAGAAATGAGTATAATGGAAAAATATTTTTGATCGAAGAACTTTATTTCTCGTAGCCAAGCTAAGCTTTTTCATTTTTAGGTTATTTGGCTTCCGAGAAGTAAGAGGAGACAGCTTTTTTCCAGTTAGTTCTATGAACCAGTTTCCATTTTGTACCATAACTTAGCTAACAGAACTTGTTGACGATATACATTCGCAAATTAAATCGAGTCCTCATCAATTTTTTTCTATAGATTCAGTACAAAGTCCTGTGTCTTAGGTGCAAATGCGGTCAAAATCTGAGAAGCACCTAAACAATATATACACCATGTTCTCAGAAACTTACTTCTAATTTATATTCTTACTTTGAATTGCTGACAAGTTCAATGAAATCATTCTTTTCGTCAACCTGCATTTTAGTATGATTTCAGCTGCAAACGGATCGGTTAGGTTTCCCTTTGTTCTGCCGCGTTCTTAGCTGCTTGCGGCAGTTCTCGGTTGTGATGCCAGTTAATCCAGTACTTGCGCAAGCCTAGCTAGATATATATAAGGTTTTTCATTTTAATGACTTACGTGTTTCCTTGTGGCAGTTGCTGTTGTACTTGTTGAAATAAGAATTTCTCGATAAAATCATCAACTTCTGGTCGATTTAGGTTTTTGTAGATTAGACATGTGATTTGATCAATTTTCTCAGGCAGATCATCATCTTTCAGCTTCACTGGTTCCGCCGAACGCTGAGTGTTTGTTGGTGACTGTTTAATGGAAGGGAAAACAGAAGCAGTACTATGCGTGACTGTATGGGTAGTAGTGAGAGGCGGAGAAGGAGCAGTAGTGGGTGTTTCAGATGGTAATGTGGATTCAATAGCTTTGAATTTTTCTCTTAATTCATCTATTGCGTCTGGCTCTGTCTTTTCTCGTATGCAAATATCAACAAATTCCATATTCGTTTCATCTTCTAGAATGTTTAACTCTGCAGCCAGTTTTTTCAACGTTAGTTTCTTCAATTGATTTTCAGTAAATTCTTTATTGTCTTTTGGATAGATTTCATTGTATCTCGCACGAATATATTTTAAACGTTGTTCATTCAATGTAAATCGAAAATCTTCATCTCTTTTCATCGACAAATAATTTAACATAGATAAACTCATTTTCGACGGTTAATTCTTATCTACAAACAATAAGTTATTAGTCCTCCATTAGGTGGTTCCCCAACAAAAAGCGCGGAATATAATTTTTCTCGTTGAGCTTGGCCAAAACTTAAGTTTCAGTCCAATGGAGAAAGCAGCGATTCAATATTTCGTAGCTCTTATAGTCAGGCCTTCGTGCTTAAAAAGAGAAGTACGAAACCCTTCTACCTGATACTGTTGGTAACAGAATTATTCATACGGTCGTATAGGTTCGTCTTAGCACCTATTTTTTTAAGCAGTGAAAAGGGCTAGCAGTCTCGGATTTACTCCAGTGAACAAAAGTCATTCTAAGCTGCATATGGCTAGAAAGGCAGGCTCATGCTGCATAATCTTCGATGTTTTTGGCAGAGTTTCCGAAAAAACTCCCGTTTTTCGTGAATCAAAATTACTCATACTATAAATATTTTCTTTTACTGCTCAATCACTTCTTTCCTTAAAATAACAATGACGATATATTTTGATAGGAAAAAGTGTCCTCTATCCGA
>CAJNOQ010004676.1:0-16984 GCA_905250885.1 Didymodactylos carnosus | reverse complement strand
AGCCAAATAATTTCATTAAGCCGAAAAAACTTCCGAACATACACTTCGAAGTGTCCTCTACAAATCGGGAAGGCTTGAAGAAAAACTTCAAAACTTGAAAATATCGCTGGTTTTTGGCTCACCGAAGATTTTTTTTACCTAACCTTACGGCTAGTTTCGCCCGAACCAAGCATTTTGGAGCAAAACTCTGTGTGCAAAAGTTGTTCAGAATCGAATTTTGGAGTCCCTGACGAGAGCGTTTTGTAATATTTTCTGTTACTGACTTTTAAATTAAAGTTTAGGGTTTTTAAAATTTTAAAAAAAGCTCTCGTCAGGGACTGCAAAATCCGATTCTGAACAACTTTTACACTCAGAATTTTGCTTCGAGCGAAACTAGCCGTAAAGCGTGGTGAAAAATACTTTTAGCTCTGAAGTTTCCTCGGGAAAGCAAACGTTAAATTTTTGCGGCAAACTTCATTCGGGAACGATGAAAAGAGTTTCTCTGTATAAAAAATTAATGTTCTCCATCGAACTACGCTAGAATCAATTCTTCATATCAAAAAATGAAGTTTTTAGTGAAGTTTTAAAAATAGGGCAAAAAACCCGAAGACAAATTAAAAATTTTTTTATCAAAAACTATAAATTCGGGAACCGAAAGCTTTGTTGAGACATATACTCCAAAGTGTCCTCCACAAACTGCTGGAAAAAATTTCAAAGTGAAAGAAAAACTGCTTCAAAATAAAGTCAAGTGCATTGGAGCAATAATTCGATCATTTATTCGTTATGAACATTAGGTTATTGAAATTGATTTGGTGACTGACTTGACTGATGACCTTGCTAGTGCCATTGTCCTTTATATGATCAGTATATGAATTGTTTTCCAATTGTAATGCTGATGGAAAAACATAAAAAGCTATCCGGACATTTATAGCAGAGATTCGTTTGAAACCACGTCATCAGCATTCCCCTAAAGTCAACGATTTCGTTCAAAGTTAGCTGGATTCCTGTCCAAGAGTCTTTCAGCTGGTTTCGTACGAAAATTGAAGGAGATAGATTTGACTTAAAGAGCATTTGGAGGGAAACGATGAATCGCAAGTGAGAGCTTCGTACAAACCATTCACAACGAAAACAGGGGATAATAAATTGAGCAGCGTACAATAGACAGATTCTTGATCTTTGATTTATGAATATTGCAGTCAGTCCGACCAAAGCTTTGATATATTAGAAAACATGAAGTAAAATACTTCATTCAAATCAACCATCTAACTCATCACATTTATCGTAGACAGTACCCGATAAAGAAAAATATAATGGTTGTATGAAAAACTACAATCTACTGGATCTACTTTGAAGCTGTAAATATAATTAGTTATTTAACAAATCAGTTACTTTAATTGATGTCAACACCTCGTCTCTTGTAAGATATGCACGTAAATGTGCTTTTATAACATATTTACACAATCATGTTTGTGTATAGTCCCGTATTAGTTAACAAAAGACTTTACGCATATAAATAAAAGAAACGAACAACAACATGAGTTATGTTAATAACGTTTAGTAAGCAACGCAAAAGGTTAATAAAAGAAGAACTAAAGAAGCCTTTCGCTGTTGGGTTTTGATGGTTCGAGGGAAAATATTCGCACTTATACGTACACAACAGTGTAAAACAAAAGAATGATTTACGAATTTCCAAGATCTTGGGCACAAAATTTAACTACCCAAGCTCTTATTAAGAACTTGGTACAAGAACTGTCGAAGTTCAAGATGTTCTTTGCTACGAAACAATGAAAAATTTATACTAGTAGATCGATGAAACGAATAATGACAATTATGTAAATTAGAGTAATATTTAATATTATGTCATTCCTACTCTTCCACTCGGAGCGTCTTCATCTCTTATCCTATGTCAACCGAAAGCAAGATTACATTCGTCAAAAGGGTGAAATTCAATAGTCCGACTCAATATAAGAAATTAAGTATATTAACATCAAAAAGTAATTAATAATTATACACTTAATTTTTTATGTTGAGTCGGACTATTGAATTTCACCCTTTTGACGAATGTAATCTTGCTTTCGGTTGACATAGGATAAGAGATGAAGACCCCCCGAGTGGAAGAGTAGGAATGACATAATATTAAATATTACTCTACTTTATATTATTATTCTTATCTGCTACATTGATCTGCTGTTATACATTTTTCATTGGTTTGTAGCAAAGAACAATAAAAATGTCGTCGATTTCCACAACAGTTACTTTAGCATCATTGACCATTATCCAGCAACAGATGACACGTGTAATGATTGCTCAATTAATTCTTGGTGTAGTTGGCAATTTATTTAATATTTCTATTTTTTTACAAAAATCTTTACGATCAAATTCATGCTCAATGTATTTAATCACATCCTCAATCACGAATGTATTTGTCTTAAATTTTGGAATTATTCCAAGCTTGTATACGTTGGACCATGTAAATCCATCTAACTATTCACTGGTCTATTGTAAGTTAAGATTATATTTAATTCACGGTCCATTAATGATATCAAGATGGTGCATCGTTCTTGCGTGCATCGATCGGTGGGCCTTGTGTTCATCACATACCAAAGTACGCGAATTTTCTCGCTCAGTTGTCGCCGGTCGTTTAATACCGATAATCGTATCGCTATGGTTAATTATTCCACTACACATTCCAATATTTAACACAATCGATTCTAAACAACGATGTATTATGCCAGGTGTATATTCTTTAATCTATAGTTTGTATGCCCTGATTGTTTCTGGTACTATTCCACCAATATTAATGGTACTCTTTTCCATTTTAACCTTCAATAATTTAAGAGAAATTCGTAAACGTGTTCAACCAGTCGGTGGTGGTACACAAATAAAAATAAAGCAACGTGATATTCAACTAATGGTAATGTTGTCGGCCGAGGTATTTGTTTACATTTTCTCAACAGTATTATATCCGATAAATGTTTTTTATACTGCACTTACAGTGAATGACTCTAAAACACCACTTAGAACAACAATCGAATCCTTTATTACCTTTTTAGCTGGCTCATTTCTTATTTACATAAACAGTGCAGCAGCATTTTACGTTTATCTATTAACATCGAAGCAATTTCGGCAAGAATTAAAAAACATACTGGTGATTTATTGTCTAAAATATTTGTTTAAAAATAAATTCCGAAATTATCGACAAAACCAACGTACAACGGGAGGCGGTTCCCTTAAAACAACATATCACGAGCAGTCGCTGTCGATGTCTCAACGATATATTTAATTCTCAGATGTTATTAACGGATATACGTTTTAAACCTTTTCCTTTGATGTTGTAATCCAAAGCAGCGAGAAGCTACGTGGCCACATTCATCATCAAGAGTCCCTTCTTAGTTGTTTTTAGTTTTTTTTTCCCTTCTTAGTTGTTTTTTAGTAAATTTTTTAGGTTGTAAGAAATGTAAAATAAACGACAATTTATTCATTTTGTCCGGTCAACCTTTCTGTCTTTTTTCTTGTAGTCAATATTCGTCAATATTTTAACCGAGAGCGTTTGTTTTCTGGTGGATACTCTTTCCTTCTTTTCACGCCCAGACCGATTCGTCGTTTGAACTTTGTCTTTTCCACGAACTAAATGTATTGATATATGATGAAATAAAAATGAAGAATTTCCCCTAGTATTCTTGAGGACTGCAGATTCATTAAGTCCCAGTTTGTAATAATTATTGTCACGCGTCAGTGTTTCTTCAGTACGTGTTGCTTCTATTAATCCAAGAAAGTCATGTATTAGGATTATTGTGGATGATGTTGCTTATTGCAGATACGCAATGTAACAACTACCGACCATTGAACACATGACAGCCTTTTTCGATTAATAAAAGAAACAAGACAATTTGTATTGTTAATTTTATTTTTTACAAACCGTTTACAACTTATTAGGTCAATATAATTTAATTAAAAATTGTTTAGAGTAAACTGGGGCAATTGGAAACGATTTTTGGCTCTTTGGACTTCTAATAATTTGTTAATTTTAATTATCTTTTTGCGCCCCTTTTACGGATATGTAGAGGAGGAAGTTCTCTTTAAGCCTATCTAAAAATTGTCAAAAGCTCCGTGTGTCCGGCGAACTTCCGGTGTTCCACTGAAAGCTCTGACGAACATTTCCAATTACCCTACTTGGGGCAATTGGAAACAACAATAGAAATTGATGGGGTAACTAGATACGCCACGTATTTTACACGGGAAATAATTCATTAGTAAAAAACAGTTTTCTCGTTAAGCCAATGATAGTAATTCATAATTTGTGCACAGGTAAATAGATCAACTGTTGCTCTACAAATGGTGAGAATCTCCAAGATTTACTCATTAATTAGCCTGAGCTCTAATTAAAAAGGTAAACGCTAAGAAATTTGCAAATGTTTCCAATTATCCCATTTGGGGCAATTGGAAACGTACGTGAAACTTAGTGGAGTAAATGGAAACGACCATGTAAAATAACTAGAAGGCTAGGAGTTTCTTAGAAATCAGTTTCTACTCGAAGAATATCTCTCACAAAAAAGTTTGCGCTTATAAAAGGATGCAAAATATTCTTTTCTGCAATCGTAAAGAAACTCTCACTCATTTTCATTCAGAAATAACGAAATAAGTGTGTTACACAAGAAGGTGGGCTAGGCTATCTCGATAATCACTGAACCAAATTTTATGAAACTCGGCGCTTAAGGGTTTATCAACGTCCTCTTTCTTTTCTACTCTAGAAAGTTTTCTTTAAAACTCTCGAAAGTAAAGTTTTCTAGAAAACCGTGGCTTTTGGGCTACTTCTTAAAACGATTTTTAAAATCACTCTTAAGACATGAAACATTTTTAATGGTATATATGAATGCAGCGTCGAAAGGCGAACATTTTGAGAAACAAAATCAAGTCTTCAACTCAAAAGTTCAGTTTAAACCCCCCCCAAAATAGACGGTCACCCTATATTAGAAGGCCACCCCCTGTATAAGGCCATGTTCGGACAATCTTGGAGATTCTCACCATTTGTAGAGCAACAGTTGATCTATTTATCTGTGCAAAAATTATGAATTACTATCATTGGCTTAACGAGAAAACTGTTTTTTACTAATGAATTATTTCCCGTGTAAAATACGTGGCGTATCTAGTTACCCCATCAATTTCTATTGTTGTTTCCAATTGCCCCAAGTAGGGTAATTGGAAATGTTCGTCAGAGCTTTCAGTGGAACACCGGAAGTTCGCCGGACACACGGAGCTTTTGACAATTTTTAGATAGGCTTAAAGAGAACTTCCTCCTCTACATATCCGTAAAAGGGGCGCAAAAAGATAATTAAAATTAACAAATTATTAGAAGTCCAAAGAGCCAAAAATCGTTTCCAATTGCCCCAGTTTACTCTAAAAGCATGGCAAAGGAGTTTTTTTGATTCGGTATGTAAAACTAATAAAAAATAATTTGATTTCTAGAACGGTTTCCCAGAAACCTTCGGAATTAAGCGAATTTTTTTTTATCTTACATACAGAATTAGAATGAGCGAATAAAGTAGACTATTTCCTGACATTCTGAAGTAGGTTGGATGGATTTTGACTGAGTTATGAATTATTTAACTTTTGATTAATTTCATTAAAAGCGAGTTATTTCACCTAGTATAGGTTTTCACTTGGTTGCTGCATTTTGTTTTGTAAACAAACATTGCCACGAGATTCGGCATAGTCGATAACATATGTTTTCATTCTTTTCTGACAGTCCCAAACCCAACGGCAGAGGTGTGCTAAGGCTTGAAGAAAACGTCCATAGCTCCCAAATGATGGATTTCTAAGATGTCACTTAGATCCAGTTTTATGTATCATACAGCCAGTTATAATCTGGATTATGCAGCCACTAGACAAGTGGCTTCGGACATAAAAATTTAATTTTTGAAATGCTCCATTTTCACTTTCTTCGAAGTTTAAGACGGCCTGCACCCCTAGTGAACTATCTTTTTCAGATCAAAGCTATAAATTTGAGTAGAGCAAGCTGTTCTGTGAAGTGAAACTCCAAATACTTTAACTTTTCATAGAAGAATTTAGCCAAAAAGTACGATTGTTATTAATGTTTTGCAGGTACGATTTTGTACATGTGCGAAAGTCGTATCCACATTTATTTTCGGGTAGAGGTAGTATTTGACATATACTACTTATGCAGCAAGTACGAGCTCTAGCTCTACTACGCTGACCGGAATACAATGGCTGTAAAATGTAGTTCTCTACAAATCCTCTTTTTAGCGGTTTTTAGGACTTTTACGAAAAGTGCGATAAGTCCTAAAGGAAGCATTATCCTGTCAAACGATTTTGGGAATCTTTCTAAATGTGTCGTCTTTACCTACTGTGAAAGTTTGTTTGCGAAAACTGAACATCAATTGAGCAGCTAGATCGTGCCTACCGTGCAACGGGGCTCTTACGGCTATAGTCAGATTGCTTTATGATACAAGATATGCTCTAACAAGCACTTAAACATATTTTACACTCTAGTTGTATTTGAAGTATTTTTTTCAAAACACACTTGACTATTTCTCACATCAGGACATTTGGTTAAATTAAGTACAAAGGGATTTAAGTATTTTTCGTAAGTTAACTTAGTTTTCTTTTAAAGGTCTTTAAAGGTATTTCGTAATAAGAAGACTTGAATACATTTCAACAGGTATGTCGCGCCAAAATGCTTTCAGATGTATTTCAACAAAATGCATTTAATTAGATTTATTTTAAAATTTATTTAAATATATTTCTCAAAAATTCCTTTAAATGCTTTTCATATTCCAAATATTCATAAATATGATAGAAACAGAAGAATGTACATTTCTTGGGGTACAAAAGTATCATTCAGTCATCATTTATAGATTTTATACATAGGGCTGAAAAACGCCTCTTTCCACTTTTCTATAAAAAATTATTCAAATAATTTTTGATTACCTTTAATTTCGAACACTATAGTAGAACTGCTTCCTTTGCACTTCAAATATAGGGAAAAACGTACTCATAATCGCGCGCCTAAATATGCATTGATAAAAAACAGAAGAATATGGCAATAGCCACAGAGGCACACGGTGTTAACCACGTCTAGAGAGCACATTTCAATGGGAAAAAGTATGTCGAAAAGTTGTCCCTGCAATACTCTCAACTAGAGTTGATTGGCTGCTGGTTTATAAGATCAAAATCTGACCTAGATTATTGCTTCAAAAAATTGTCAATGCCCTACATTTACTTAGAGGATTGAATCATGTTTGCAGAGTGTGATGATATATTTGAGGATGGGTTCGGATGGGATTCTTCTACCATATCTCTTAAATATACTGCTACTTCCCTTTGGTCGATTTGAACTAGAGCGCGAAACAGTTCACGACAATACGGTTTATCTCCTTGCTTTTGATGCCAACACATCAGAACTTCTCTCATCGTTAACTGATGCTTTGTATATGGACTAATAGATTGTGCATGACATTTGATGGCATTTATATTAATTTTACTTAATTTTAAGTATTTTGCCAATTCATAGGGTTTATCACCAGTACAATCTAACTTTACACAAATCTGATTCAATGCATCTTCTGTTAATAGTTGAGTAGAGGCTAAAGTAGAAGATACTTGTTTTCTTGTATTAACAAAATACAATAGTTAGTACTACGAAGCCGCATCGATGGTGATACTTACATGGTTCTACTTCAGCAGTTGGTTCTTCTCGTGTTATGGTCTTCCCATCGGTATAAATAGTTGAGCAGCCATTTGCCAATAGATGCAAAGCAAGACTGCCAATATTTCCAGCTAAAATATGAACGTTCAGCTTATCAAAAGTCGACGGTAAGGTTGAGAAGTCTATGTTATTTACTATCAGAGGAGATAGTACCCTGAATCTAGGAAATTGAAAACCACATTTAGGACACAAACAGATGGTACAGTTGACAAAAGACTCTTCCTTCCAAAAGAAAGGACACGGGGTGGATAACTAGTGATTGTATTGATTTGATAAACATTCATCTGTTGTCATACTTACGTGATAACAAAATATTGGATGATGATGGTGAGACTGTAATGTTGCCATTTGGAAGATCTACTGCGGTAGTGACGGCAGGAATAAGTGTATATGCTGATTAAAAAAAAACGGTTGTTTACTAGTGCAATTCAAGAGATTGAACCATAGGCACCTAAGGTGTTCACTTCTTTTTAATGGAATTTAGTTTTTCATAGGTAAGTGGCAATGTTGATTGAGAACTTGACATCCGCCAGAAGAAGAATACTCCGTCTTGCGACCACCATTACTAGTGTGGGATGCTGACAAATGTCAGTTTCATTAGCCCGCTATTTTTTACACAGTTTGAAAGCTTACGATAGGATCACCCATACCGTTACTAATCATAAACTGCAGCCCTGCCTAGAGGGTTAACCTGACGAAGTTCCCTTACTCAGTTGCTATAGGTTCCCATACATACTCACCAGCCACATAGGAGCTCGTTTCGAAAAGTCCTGAAGACTAACTAGAGGAACTGTACTGAGCGTCATAACGTAGTAAGTATGCTATCGGACAAGTGATCTGAAGTATGTAAACATAAGTAACTTGCCCAAAGTTATTACATAGTTCTTTACATAGTATTCATAGTTTTTCAAGCATTAGCGGCTAGTGCAAAAATATAAAACTTATGGTGTATTTCTATATCTCTCACCGGGTACAGCGTTTGAAACTTCCAATGGTTGAGTTGTATCGTCATTCGATAATTGTATTGGTGCCGACTGAAGCGTCTTCTGAGTGGTTAAATTATGATTCATATGTTCGTGAGATGTAATCGAATGCTGGCTACCAGTGGATGTCGGTACTGGTAAAGAAAAATGGAACAAACTAATACTCACACTGATAGTATTATACCCAAAATGACAGTGTACTATATGTCTACGTAGCGTTAGACGATGCTTTTTTTTTCATACTCTGAGGCTCGCTCAGAATAATAAATCAACTTTTTAAAAATAGAATCGAGCCTTTATTAAAATACGAGTCGGATAAACTATATTTCTAATATTTCTTAAAATATAGACATTGTCTTCGTAAACTTTTATTTACGATCAATAAAGACGTTTCGATTGTAACGTGCAATTTTACTGAAGAAGATTGCACGTTGCAATTGAAAAGTCTAAAGAATTGTTGGTTGTAAATAAAAATTTTCGAAGACAAAGTATATATTTTAAGAAATATTAGAAACATAATAAATCAACTGAAACATACTAAGACTTTCCCAGTATCAGCTGTGATAGTAGATGACTGATATCGCAGCTGCTGCTCCTGTGGACAATATTCAAACATCGTGCTGTTATAAAGCCTACTACAAATCTCAGCGCTCTCTCAAATGTTTGAAGAAATCTGAATATAAAAATTTGTATAGGAGCAAGGACGTATCGACTAAAGTTTCGTCGTTCAAAGGTTATCGTTTGGCTAAACTACATTGAAAATTTCAGTCCAGAAATGTCAAAGCGTTAAAGAGTTAATGGCAGATGCGTGCAAAATGGAGTTCATGACACAATATATTTTTTTAATCACAGTTCGAAAAAAGCAGCTTTAAGCATTCAGAGAACAGTGGATTTTTCTTCAAAATGACAAGAATTTTAAAAATTGGTCGCTTTAGGTTTTGAATAATAGTGCTTGAATTCGTTTGAAACAAACTCCACATCTGTATCTAGTGAAAAATAATACCGAAACAATTACCGGTAGTAATCTCGAAAAATGACATAGTTTTAAGGTAGTGACATTAAGTAGAATCGAAATGAAGCCGTGCAAGGTACATTCTGATTATGCTAAATAAACTCTTTCCAGCAAAATATCTGTTGGAATGGATGTTAGACATAAAACCGACATTTTCACAACTCAGTGAAAATTAGTTCGTCACTTTCAATTACTTGTGAAGATTTGATGACTTGTATACTCTATAATCTGCCGCTAACACAATTTATTGGGCAAAAACGTCGTGATGAATGCTTAAGAGATCGTAAATTTGATCAGATGCTCTAAAAGACTGTTGAAGAACACAATTCCTAAGAAAAATTGAACTGACTTTCGAAGAGTTTCGCTCACTGGCTAAAAATTCACTTTTAGTAAACTGAGTAGAGCAACTGGGGGTACGGGCTCCGTTTTTATATTTATCCGAAAACCGGAAGGTTTCAGTGGAAAACCACAAAATTTTAGTGGAAAAATACACGATTTTAGCTAAACTACATGAAGAAAACAGTTACTTGAGACCGTAATGATAATTTGTCATCTCCATTTTTAGCTGGAAAACGAAAAAACAAGAAAATTTTTAGGCCTAAGTCGTGTACGGAAACGGTACCCGTGCACACCTCTAGTCTTCGGCCCAGTTCGATATACTCTTAAAGTGTTACAAAAATGCTCCCCTTTTTCTGAATCTATCGAGAAACATATCGCTCACATCATTAGAGAGGGTTTATATAAATATGCGCTTTCTTATTACCTGAATTGTCATCAACAGGATATTGGTCAGGATCTCAATGAAACAGAAGATGGTAATAACGCTCTAATGATAATGTATCTGAATTATTACCATTCTTTGGTTTTTTACTTGCTTCTGCTGTCATATACACCTCGACTTGTGACTTGTTTCCGGCATAATGCTGAACCGATTGCAGCGGATATGAGCCACTATTCTGTGGCGAAACATTTTCAATTTTCTTGTGCTCTAATAATTCTTGCTCAGACGAGTTTGAACAAATCTCTTGGTTGGTAACTTCGGTTGTTTCTTTCGCGAATTGATCTTAATATAAACACGGCAAGGGTTGAACTCTGTGTTTTCAATGTTGTAATCTAACTTTAACTGATAGATATACGAGGAAAGTGAGAATAACATATTAGTTGTTATGATAAACTGACATTAACGATTAAGCTATAATCCAAAAATTACTTAAGCAGACTAAAGAGGGAAGTTCTAATCGTTCGTTCAATTTTTCGCGTTAAAAGAACATCTACCGTTTGGACTAAGTGGAGCTATTGTGTTATCTGATGTTGTCGATAATTGTTTTTCGATAACGGCCACATCTGCAAGATGTATTGACGCTAAGAAAAGAGAGATTCATAGGTAAGCTTCAGCACTCTAGTCATTTAGATTCTTACATTCAAAAGAGAAGCTTGAACCCAGAGGTAATTCGGCAGCCCAGTCGATACCATTAGGTTTCGACTGAGTTGATGCACTTTCGACTAAAAGGGAAATAAACGCTTATTAGGCATTTCAACTACTACTGAACTGTTAGAAAATGCTTGGCGATTTCAACTGTTTGATTAACGTGTCAGCACTCTTAGTGCTAAAGCCTGTATGATATGTCACAATGTGGATGTCGACAGTCCAAGATGTTGTATGAACAGTTTGTTTAATACATAATTTTGAAGGAAATACTTGAAAATTTACCTTGCTGTGCTACAAATGGAATCTCGGTTAGCCATGCGATGTTGTATGATGGTGATTCTAAAACAATAAAACATTTAATTTACACGATATTTAGCATGATTATAGCATACCCGATGTTTCTTTTGTAATGTTAGCTTTAGTGCAGTTTTCGCAACTTAGTTGTTCTGCTGATGTTTCCGTTTTATTGCTTATATCCATTATTTGATCAGAATAAGAATCCTTCTTTGATCTTAAAACTAATATAATGCAGAAAAACTTATGTGTAGATTTGGCTTAGATTTTTTAACGGTCACATCATCAGTATTGCTAGAGTTAAAATCATTTAGGACTCAGATGAGTTCTGTAATCAATAATCTTTCACCGTTTAGAGTAGAAAAATTATAGAGTGTAGAGAAAATCAGTTTGGAATAAAACGAATGATTGAAAAATGAGACCATCTGTATGAGTTGAAGTAAACTGTTCTACAAATCAGTCATCATTACACTAAGGGGATGTTGTGATGATGCTCCACATTGTGAGAAAATTTTAGCATTGCAAAGGCCATACGTGTCAGACTTCTTCGTAGTCGCTCCTTGGACTGGGAGGTTCTCGATATGTGGTTGATTTCTGTCTCATGTATTCTGTGATACGATGTTAAAAATATAACGTGGAATAGGTACAGTAAATCGACGCTTAACTTACTATTTCTTATGATATTCGAAATAGAAAAGCAGAACTTAGGAGAAACTAATGTAAAATAAAATCTACAGATTGTAAAGCGGTTCAAGAAATCAGTTAGATTTTGTTAACAATTCACCTACTGTGGGTAACTTTGTTTTTATTAAATACTTACACACACACTACATTAGAAGAAAGAAGTACACTCAATATGAATGAGAGAAAAGAATAAAAAATCATGAGTAATAAAAATATTCAACGTAGCATACACAGACATAAAAAGCAGAAGGAAAAAAAGGAAAAAAGCCTGCGTCGTTGGTTTTTTCCAACTTCGTCATTCGAATAGCTGACCTGACCATAGAGCGACATCTATAGTTGCATCTGTGCGTTTTAGACATTTTCTTTAAAGAACGTAGATAGCAAAATATGTCGATCCGTCGTTTGATAGCCTCACAACTATTAGCACCAAGAGTATCGGAGACTTATGAAACTTTCACTATAAAGGTAGTCGACTTGACGATTATAGAAATAACCACAGTTATATATGAGATGAAAGAAAACGTGTGTGCATAGACGCTATTGATTCCTTGAAATAACAACAAAGGAATGAATTACAATGGTTCTGTACCGCGACTTTTCTTTTCTGTTTTACCTCTTTCAGCGGAAAAAGAGCGTTCTGATGTTAAAAGATCGCCGAGTCTAAGCGTGACAATTTGGTGAAAACAAACTTTCTCTAACATTGTTGGTTAACACATTGAGGAACAATCTTCTGAGGAAAAATTTGATTTTCACATACTTTTCGTGGTAATTTAAATAAGAAAATAATATACCAAAAAGACAATCAGCGCAGTTTTTACTTTTAATTTGAACAGGAAGGTATTTCGTCACACCTTTTATTTACCTTTCCTCATGTTTGTTCTTTTTTAACGCATCATCCAAACTGTATTGCTGCTTATACGACTCCCACCAGGGCCAGGTAACGCCAACTCCGCAGTTGAGGATTTGTTTTTGATGGGGTTGGAGTTGAGATTTTGGGAGGCTGGAGTTGGGTGTTTGAACCTTTATTCCCAACTCCGTTTTACATTTTTGAAAATATTCAATGGTTGTAAAACTGATCTTCTAAACGGTTGAGTCATATCCTTTCCAAATTAAGAGGCCTGTGATCGTTTATTGAATAAGTCGAGAACGGAAAGAGGTACAGAATTCAGGTTTTCATCATTCAAAAGAAGAGACTTTGAGCCATCTTTTTATAGAAGACGTTGATGCAAAGCCTTTTCTCAGAGTAGGCTTCCGAAGAGATGTTTACAAACCAGCTCATAGCTCAAAAACATCAAGTACGAACATTTGCATTTTTCTTCATGGATAGATAGCCCAAAGTGTCCAGTCATAGTCGGGGGTCAGGCGAGATCTTGATTTCTAGTGGTTCGAGCGTGATATGAGACTTTCTTGGAGCCCTATGAGTCGTATTCGGTAACTTTAGGTAGTTTTGAAATGACGTAGCCGACCACGCTGAATCTGACGACTATGATTGCTTTTGGAAAAGACTCCACAACTCACGTCAACATCGAGTTTTATGGAAGCCGGAGTTTGCGTGCTGTTTTCAGCTGACATTAGAAAATTAAAAACTCAGTCAAAAAAGCATGAGAATGAGTTGAAAACATCAAGATGTACGGTATTCTTTTAGGCTGTTTTATATCGTACTTATAAGAAATCTACAAAACAAATACTGCAAAATCCTATGGTTTTCCGATGGGTTTCAGAAAAGTTTTGTGTAATAACATGGTTTTTCAAGTTTTTCGATCGTATAATCCTGCTAAACGGACAGTTAATCATATTCTGAAGCTTTCTAGTGGTTCTTAGGGGTGGCATGTTCCCGTTACTTTCCGTTAATTTACTCTGAAAAGTAACAGCTTTCCGTTATTAGTTACTAGTAACGAAAATCCGTTACCCGTTACCAGTAACAGTAATTAAAGTCCGTCACTTTACAAAGTAAAGTAATATAAAAGATTTTTTCAGACAAAGATTTTTTTCGTTCTTCTTCGACTAAGAAATAGACTGGTAAAGAGAAAACTAAACGGAACGGAAAAGGTCTCGTTCTATTACACTTACGTGTTTTCTTAGATGTAAAGGTTGCACATAATTTGATATATCCCTAATACGTCGGATATATCTGAGATATCCACTTTCACTTCTAATAGAGGTCTCAGATATTCACATGTGCGAACTTGACAACTAACAAGGCACCTAAGCGAAAAAAAGAAAATTCACCCGTTACTTTTTCAGAAGTAATACAAGTAACGGATTTCCATTACCCGTTACTGGTAACAGGTAACAGGTTGCTGTTACCCGCTACAGTAATGATAATGGGAAAGTGGCATCCCTACTCGTTCTGATGTTTTTCCAGTAAGCCTTGACGCTCCAAGAAAGCCTGATATCACGCCCGAACCACTAGAAATCAAGATCTCGCCTGAATCCCGTCTTGGACTGGACACTTTGGGCTATCTATCCATGAAGAAAAATGCAAATGTTCGTACTTGATGTTTTTGCTGTTTTGCACATTGCCACCATTGTTGAACTGACGTTTAAAAAGGTCAGATTATTTTGCCGAATTCGTATCTGCACATTAGTGAGCATGCTTTCAACAATGTACAATTCGCGATCACTTCGAAAATGCAAACTATTGAGACACAGAAAAACGTTCAACGGTTTCTGAATGCAATTCGCTTCTCGACACCGGCGTTTCGCCATTTCTTCAGCACTTCTAGTTGTCAGTGACTGCGATTCACCTGCAACTAAAACTAGTTTATCCCAAACAGTCACTGGACCAAAAGCACTACCATTTACAATTGGATCTAACGTTGTCCACTTAACAAGACTAGTGACCAGGTCTAGGGATAATCAACTTGGATTTGTTACAATTGTATTCGACGGGAGTTTTGTATAATTTAAAAAATATCCATTATTATTACCAACATAGAAATAATGCTCATCAGCTGTTGAACCAAATTCCATATCTCCAACAGCACTATCAGAAGCAACTTGTTTCGTTCAAATAAGATAACCAGTTTCAGCATCAAAACCATACCCTTGCCCACTCTTTTGACCAACATAAATCTAATCTCTTTTTCTGCACCAAATCTATAATGAATATCATGTTTTAAAATTGGCTGTTGACCAAAATCATAGCTTGATCCAGGAGATGCAGGACAATTAGTCGACGTCGATTGAGCACCGTTAAATCTGTACATGTACCAGTAAATGCATTAACTGGTCCCGATGATTGTACCTACCTAACTATTTGTACTTCCATGATTATCTGGTGGCATGAGTGTTTTCAATCTGCGTTTATCGGTTGATGCTTTCAGAGCTACAACTGATCCTTGAAACGAACAACAATTGTACGAAGATTAAACAGCTAACACTTCTTCTTTTGATGAAACCCCTATCAATATCAGATCACGAATAATAACAGGAGTCGAGGTTATAATTGAAGCAGGATGTGTATCAACCCGTTTTCTCCATTTTAACTGTCCAGTGAATCGATTCAACGAAAACACAACTGAACCAGGACTTGTATATAAATCTGCAATTGTGCTTGTTTGTATACCTAAAATCAGTTGATCACCATAAACAACTGGACTAACGCGTGCTGGATATGTAGGATAATTTAATATTGGTGATACATGTCTATTCCACATCAGTTTTCCGTTTGTTTCATTCAGACAATAGATTGTACCATTCAAATCTGGAAAGTAGACACGTCCATGATACACGATTGGCGTTGCTGTTACAACACCACTTGTTTTATAGAACCCTCTTTTAATGAATTGAGATGGATGTGACATATTGGTAAGCGGTAATTGCTGAGGCAATTCTTCACGTTGATAGCAATCATTATTTGAATTTAAACTCCAGCCGTTCCAATCGCCGCCATTTACAACATTTGAAATTGCACTTAGAACATAGAATAGTCGAAGGATAGCTATTGATGGCAGCAGCATGTGTTTTTTTTTGTTTGTATTGTGTAGATTCTTCTCTTTTCACTCACTACTGTTAGATAGTCAAGTGTTTCTATAATATTATCTTTTTTTCTTCGATCTAGATTAGAAAGTACAAAGTTAACCGATATATAATTAAATACGCCAGCTTCTTTACTTTGAATACGAAAACAATAGCTAATAATGCACAACAAGCACACTAAAATGTAACGTCACATAATATAATGCAGAAAATGAGTACAAAACAAGGAGTGCAAAGTGTACAAAATGTTTCGTAATAAAAACTCTTATGCCACACACCACACTATAATATTGTGCCGTTATCTAATTGCATTCTAAATTAACTTCCATTTCACTATATCGTACTTCGAGGCTTTCGATTGACTAACAACGACACAATATACAAAAAAGTTTGCAAGCACGACCCATCAGCAATTTAAATTTCCGGACTAAACTTCTCGTTATCAAACACAAAACTAAACTGAAACTACCGTCCTGTGAATTTTGTGAATCTCTTAACTTTAGCTTCATGCGTCGGTCTCATAAAACCATTATTCGAACTTTATTTTTGTACTGTCTTCCTTCGATATACTTAATCATTTACCCGAGCTCCGTTGACTGAGAGTAGAGAAAATTCATGTAAGAAATAGATAGAGAACATTAGACGAATCGCAATGAGCAACGATTATCCTACGACGTTCGTTAATATGCTAATTGGGATGAAACTTCCTAAGTGGTATTGCCCTCCTCCTATTCTATTAAATAATACTAAAGACATCCAACAAAAGAGAATTGTAAGCCTTGTTTTCTTGTCCGTTGGTCAGTGAACAAATGTTATATTGTGATTTCTTCTGAATTCACCTTTTAATATCCAAAGATGCAAATAACTGATACACTCACACTTTATTATAAAAAATC
>CAJNOQ010004675.1:0-16986 GCA_905250885.1 Didymodactylos carnosus | reverse complement strand
CCCCCCCCCCCCCCCCCCCCCCCCCCCCCCCCCCCCCCCCCCCCCCCCCCCCCCCCCCCCCCCCCCCCCCCCCCCCCCCCCCCCCCCCCCCCCCCCCCCCCCCCCACGCATGATAGTGATCATTATTTCGTATAAACACTTATATTTAAGTTTGCAAGAATTATTTTGTTCTTTGATTTGTTTCTCACGGTGTACTCTGTCGAAAAAAGAAAAGAAGATCGTAGCATGTTGCTTTGTCATGAAGAATTAGTAGTTGTAAGATAATATGTAAATCTAAGAAAGAGAATTTTTTCAGACAGGCTAAAATTAAAATCAAAATCAAAGATATATCTCTATATAGATTCACATGCAAATTTTAAAAGTTATGTTAAATCTTTATTTTTAACAACAATGAATAAGAACTAAGATAATTTGTGAATCGAATCCGTATATGATCAAAAAAGCGTAAAAAATCAGTAAAATATCTTTGCACGAAAGTATACATCTAATTTTTCATGGCAGAGAGTTTATCTAGTTTATCTCAGATTTTTCTGTTCAAACTATGTCTAGTTTAACGGTAAATTGAGATTTTTATCTATTCTACAATGGCAAAATTATGCTAATTTATCTAGTTAACATACTTGAAATCAATTTTTCCACTATTGTCAGCATCAAACGTTCGAAATATGTGTTCACAAAATGCTTCCGCTTTTCCATTTGGAAAAAATTGTCTATAAACTTGAATAAATTTCTTCTTTGTTAATTCTCCTGTTGGACAATCAAGCTATAAAATAAAAAAATATGATAGTGTAAAATAAACTACACATCTACTAGAGCTAATTAAAAATATTTTAATTCTTAGAGTAGACAATTTCATAAAATTGAGATTAGTATTAGAAAGAGTATCTATTTTAAATTCGTTAATTATTATTTATCGACATGTTTCTAATAAAATCTTTCATCATTGTTTTTTCTTACTCATAGGAATTGATATGATCTATAAGTGTCGATTCAAGTTTATGTTTGTATTTTTTATCAGTAAGTTGTATATACACTGCCTCTATTTTCATTATTACTTCATATTTAGGAAATATTGAATATTTTGAATAGATGACAAAAAATATTCTATAAGTCTATGAAGGAATGACTAATTCAATTGTCGCATTTCAAACAAGTCTGGTTAATAATGAATGTAGTTTGTCGTTATGAATTGAAGCATAGAAATTAGATAGTGAGAGAACAATTCATAATCAACCATTTTTGTATAGTATTATTGATTAATGATCTTTGAATATATTTCCTGTATAATATTTTATCGTTTAAAAATAGATTGAGTTTAAATAAACTATTGGATAATAGATAGATAAAGGGTAAACGTACGTGCTCTATAATCATTTTTAACCTAAAACTTAACTGTCGATCATATTCATCTACATTTGTTTCCTATTGCATTAAAACCCTACTGAAAAATGTCATCTCTAGTTCAATTAATTTTTTTTTTTTTTGTTTTAATTAAAAAGAATATTGAAATTGACAGATATAGAGAATAAACAACAAATTTAAACTACTAGAACTTTGCTTTTTTCATTAAATGCCTTATTATAATATAATTAATTAAATATCAAGAATAAAAAGAAAAAGCGAAAAACAATCGAATCGTTTATGTCTATCTAAATTTGTCAAGGGAAATATGCTTAATTTCATTCTTTCTCTTCTAATTAGAGATATATTTAATAATTCAAGAAATAAAAATTAATCATGCAGAAAATTTAAAATGAAAAATAACAACAGTTACTCGATAAAGTTGTAAAAAAAACAAAAAATGATGTTTTTGACTATCATCAATATTCAATAGCTTATATTTGACTATAATGTCATATTGTTGTCTCAGCGACACATCCTAATGAATAAATTTAAAACATTTTTGTATATATTTACACATGAACAAATAAACAACAACAACAACAACAACAAAAAAAAAATCTTAATATTGATTGTTTATTTTTTGCTTTCTTTCTCCTCAAGATTGTACTATAAACTGATAAAAGTCAAATAAAAAAACAATGTAAAATTATTCTCAGAATTATATTTTTGAATATGAAATAATTTTAAAAGAAAAAAAAATTGACAATATATAAAATTGTTTTTGAATCAAATAGTATAACATATTTTTTGGATTATTAAATAATTTTTTTTTTCACACATTTTTCATGTATAGTTTTCTTTAATAAAAATTAGTCACATTTTTCTCGAGATTCATGTATTTTTTATTATATAAGTAAAAGTATTTGTTGATTTGAATAGTGAAAATAAATAAATGTTTTTCTAAAAAAGCTCTATATAGATTAATAAAGCAAATGTTTATAATAAAAAAAAAAAAAAAATCTGATTTTCCGTTTTATTTAAAACATTTTATAGACGTGTCGAAATAAATCATCTTTTGTATAATAGAAGAGAAGATTTATCTAATGAGCAATTTGTGATAATGGAGTATTTTGGTTAAAAAATGACAAATGTTCTTTGTATAAGTTTCTTTGATGATAGTAGGAAAAAAAAAAAGAGGAAAAGCAACGTTGTTGATGTAAACTGAAAAAAAAAATAAATTCTTTTATCTGTATAAGCTCATTAATCCAAGATAGTAAAAAAAAAAAAGAAACAGGGGAAAATGTGAATAGAATGATAAAATAACTTGAAAAACCAAGCAAGTGTGCTAAATTATTTTGTATTTCATTTCATCTTCTTAAACAATTAGTTTTCATATTCTAATCTCTCATGAGGATATCTATTGGAAAAATAGTTTTTACCGCACTAAACTATTTTTTAAGAGAAAAGTTTTTTTTTTGTTTTTTTATAGTTTTCGGAAAATGTTTTTGTTTATATTATGATGAATGATCGAAAAAAGTGGTCGGATTTATAAGAAAAATACAGACTTTCAAATTGTTCCTCTGTATTCTATCTCACCTCACTCTGTTTATTTTTATTTCTTTATTTTATTCATTCAATAACAATAGTGTCAAATATTTTAAAATAGTTGTTTCCGTAAAATGTTTAATGTATATCTTATTTGCATAGTTGACGAAGAAGTCAATTATCCTTGGTGTTTTGCGTTTATTAATGTATATAAAAGTATGACAATCTTTAGGAAAAAAAACAAAAATTTTTTTTTTTTCTTTATTTTGTTTTCGGTCACTAATGGAGTTGATGAAATTCAGGACCTGACTAGGCACTCTCATGATCCTATTCGATAGAACTAAATTTCCTTTGAGATTCTAACTACAACTATAATAATAAAAAAAAATAAAATTTTTAAGAGTAATGCTGAATATTTTTTGTAATATCTTTCATTAGCCAAGAATCCTAGAGAACGTTGACTTACTATTTTATTAAGTACACTTTTCTTCGTAAAAAATAAGACAATTACAAACTCCAGGCGACATTTCATTTGAAAGATATATAGATAAAAAGATGGTAGAAAATATTATGAGAGTACATTTTCGCTCAAGTTACATGCAATGGCTCTAAGATATATATCAGAAAAAACTGAGACTTAAAGTAAAAAACTATAAATAAAGCAAGAATTTTAGAAAAATACATAATATTTCCAGCGACGTCTATCCTGTGGGACGTTTGAGACGCAATGCCTCAAACAAAAGTAAGGTGGGACGCTTTTTTGCTATAGAAATTAATTTTTCAGATGGTATTGGGAGATCGAATCTCTGAGGTGATACAAAATGTCTCAAGTATTCAGATGGGAATAGACGCCGCTGAATATTTCAAATGTCAGTATCTGTCTGCATGAAAATTTCAAAGAAAGAAATTTACTTACTATAAATCCTTCATACCAATCAACAATTTGTTCTTTTGAAAATTCAGTATTTTCTTGTAAAAATTGTAGATCAGCTTTAGATAATTTCTTTTTAGATGACACACATCCCATTCTAACTATTTAATTGTACACTAGTAAAATAGGTAAATGGGCTCATGTTTCCTTACATGAGGCAACAAGTTTAGAGTTGTCATATGCATAAAATCAACTATAGACTATGTATGTCTAATACATTCTTTTGAACATTGGTACAACAGAAAAATAGAAAACAATTTGTTTCTCTCCAATTTTATCACTATTATTTTTTTTTTTTGTTCTTTTCTTGTCATCATTTTTTTTTTCATTTTTTTTTTTGCAAAAAAAATATATCGTGTTTCTGCTGCAACTAGACGGAAACCGATTATATATACAAAAAGATATAGAGCGCGTCAGTGAGCTATATATATTGCATTCCTAATAATTTTGTTAACATATACATATATTTATGTGATATTATAATTTTCATTTTCTTTTTCTAATTTTCCTTTTTCTTCTTTTTCTACATTAATAATAGACATTGTCTATCTATCTCTCACGCCCGCATCATCACTATCTCGCTAGTGTAATATAAATATTCGGACAGCTAAAGATCGAAAAAGAAGAAAACAAATAACTAACGATAATAATACTAAGCAATAATTTTTAGTTTTTTTTTTTAATGGAATGAACATAGATAGAATTATCTCATTATGAACAGAAAAAAACGGAAACGGGAACGAGGGGTGCGTCTCACTGTATTTATTTTTTTTTTCTTTCATTGTTCTCTTCTTTTATCTATGAAACACAAATTAGAGAAAAAAAAAAATCAACAACAGTTCGAGAATTATGACATTGTTTAAACAAAAATCATAATCATTAATTGAGCACAATCGACAAACAGATCAGAGAGAGATAATCGCTTAATATGTATATGTATATATATATATATATATATAAAAGAAATCGGTAACTGAAACAGATGAAATATTCTTCGCTCTAAAATGCAATTCCAAAGAGAAGTCGGCTAATAAAGCGACAATTAATAAGACAATAGAGTATCCTGAAAGTCAACGACATAACAAACACTTGTTTCAAAAGAAGAGAAAAGAGTAAAATTTGTTCCCACTTACATACACGAGATAAGCAGTAGCGGATTAAGAATTTTTTAGGACAGTTTTTCTTTGAAAACCTTTTTTTCGCAACATCAGATACAGCATTTTTTATTTTTGATTATTAGTGTACGATAGTCGCTATCTTGGCCCTGTCCTAAATCCGCCATTTTAGATCCGACAGATACTCCAATTAAATTATGACATAAATCAATGATATTGTTGAAAGACTTTTGTGAAAGTAAAAGTAGGTATGAGTCGTTAGACTAAACAAGCGATAAGTTGAAATTTCTTATTGTATGGAAAAATGACTTTGGAGTTTGATTACCGTATCTTACATGAAGATTAAGAAAAAAATACGGTGATCTCAGCATTTTACGACGTATTCGAAAAACGTATAACATCGTACAACTAAGAGAATCATTTGATATGCACAAAGATTATTAACAAAATTAAGCGATCAGTTCCATCAAGATATATTATAAAGGTTTCTGGCAAAATTGCGTTGAAATAAAAGCTTCAGCTCCATTAAAAACATTAGCTATAATTTGTACAGAAATGAAAAAAAATTCCTCTTATAAATTCAATAATTAGATGAAAGTTTTAGAGAAATTCAGGTGAAAAAACAAATTTCTGTATTTCTTTTCGTTTTTTGAATTTCTGCTACCATTACCGAGATATTTTATCCCATAGACAGCGGTGTTTCTGCAGATGTCTCCCGAATTGTAGAAAGAATAGATTCGGAAATTTTAATTTGCATTAATGACCGGCATTTCTTCGAAGAAAGTGCATATCTTGTACATATCTTAGAAAGTGCATCATTTCTCTATCGTATGAAAATGGATCAAGTATAGGTACTCCTTAAGTATAGAGATATTTCATATATGGTAATGGTGTTGACCTAGTCAAAGTTTTCCATTAAACTTTTTTGTCAGTACCAATGTCAATTTAACATCTACGACATGATATAAAATTTGATTTTGATTTGGTCTCGTCACATCATTATGTAGAAAGTCGATGTATTGTTGATAAATTTTACCTGAATACGATGAAGCAACTTATACTTTCACAAATTCTTTTGTATAGACTAATCTTATTATTCAATCAGTTGATCACTTTTTATACAGCTTAATCGAGTCTGTTAGTGTTCTACGTTTCTCAATGACATCAGCATTGTCATTTCTATTATCAAAAGGAATAAGAGAAAGAAACATGTAGTAATTTTGTGAAATTGAAATGTCTTGAAACAGTTGACGTTCTTTTCTTTTCCGCATCTGTCAATGATGATCGATATATCAAGAGGGTAAGAGCGATGAAGATTAGCGCAAGTTTATTATGAATATTAGAATATGTGAACATGCAAAGAAAAAAAGAATAAGTACATGCTATTTTAAGTTGAATTTATATCTCGCTTTCATCTCATGGAAGAAAAATGAGATGAAAAAGAAAGTTTAGTCTCGATTTGTCTTTTATAAATTTTTTATTCTTATTTCGTCCTACCTCGTTTCTCCCGTATATGCATGCATAGGATACATTAAATAAATTATTTGTTATTAAAAGTATATGCAAGATATATGAAAAAAAATTAATAAATTAAAAAATTAAATTGAATAAAAAATTAGATCTTTTCTTGCCTGTCAGTTGTCATAGCGTATCTCTATGCGTCATACATCGTCAAATACCGCTGTCGCTTTCTGGTCCAAAACCAAACGATATTTTAAATCAGCTTCCTCTTTTTCTCATGCATTTCTAGTAAATAATGATAAAATGGAACGTGATCAATCAAAAGTGGTTGGGGTGACGGTCGATCATTATGAGCAACTTTTTTCGGAACCTGAGCTTATGCATCCTCATCCATATGTGGATTCTTTATCAATAGTTTGGGACAATATTGACGAGAAAATTCTACTCGTAAAGGTGGACGAGATCATAGGTGTGGTGTCTGCATGTAGTAAAGAACATTCGTGTGACACACACGGTCTTTCATCATTTCTGTTTAAGTTTCTCCCTATGGAATATTGGACGTTATTTTTGCAATTATTTAATTTATCATTCTCCACTTTCTATCATTTCATTCATCTTCATAAAAAGATGTAGACCTGATCATCTGAGCTGAAAAGGAGTCTGCTCCGTTACCGGAACGAGATCGATTTTGCTACTTCATATCTTTGTTAGAGAGATTATTAGAGAGATTCATTTTTAAGTAGGTTTCAGCAGGTTCTCAGGGTTCGAAGTATCCTTCCAGATTCACAGTCAGGTTTTCGCCCGGATTTTCGCTTAAAAACACGTGTACTGCTTCTTATTGGACAAATCTTTCCCTATATGAGCAACAACTCCCCTAATTTTTGTGGATTTTAAAAGTGCGTTTGATCAATTATGGTTCGAGGGATGTCTCAGTAAGTTAGGTAGATTAGATATTCCACAAGCATATGTCGAGTGGATAAGAACGTAGCTTGTGAAAAGGAAACCTTTCATGGAATTTAATGGTTGTGGATCGAGACTCTTTTCAATTTTGAGAGGCGGCCCACAGGGTTCCAGTTTTACCTCAATCCTGTTCATAGCATAACATTGTGGCATGGAGAAATTCATTGAGATGTGTTCATCTTTTTTTTGCTGATGAGCTTGCTGCAGCAATGGCGGATCGCATTAGTGTGAAATTTTATCAACAATGTTTAGATCTTGAAAGAAAACTATCAAATTTTTTCGACTTTCTTGAGTTTTACTCTATTCTTTCAGTACAACCCTTAAACTATGATAAAACGGAAGCGCTATGGTCAGCACGCACTACAGAAAACCCTCCGTTTAATCTTTTTTGTGACTTACATCAAATCAAGCGGGTAAAGGAATGCAAATATTTAGGCTATGGACTTACATCGAAGTTAGGTTTCTCAAGAATGATCACTAAAACTGTGTTAAAAATAAGGCAAAAGTTATCGATGATTAGCTCGTGTCGTATTTCAGGGTCTTCATCAAAGTTCTGTTTTTATGTTTTGTGCTACCTAGTTTTACGTAGTTGTTTGCACGTTACTCTCTTCTTACTGATAAACAACAACAATATCTTTCACATTTCTATTATGTATGCAGGAAACGAGCCTATTTCTGTCTTCAGTGATCTGATCATTTCCTTGCTCATATGAGTGAATTGCATAGCCATTGTACGGTTGGCTGTCGGAGAATGTGTTGCTTGTAAAAGCTGTTTCACTCAACAGATTTTAAATGTCTTTTTATTATTTTGTTTGTTTAGAAATGGTCATTCACTTGTGGAGAAACGAACTTTCCATCTCAAGAGGATACCGAGATGTACATCGAGCAAGACCAAAATCAACTGTTTTGGGTTCCATATGGAGAAAGAATCAACTTTTCTATATCATTTATTTAACCTTGTTCTAAAAGTTTTTAGAGTTTCTTGTAGCCAGAAAATAAAGTTTTCAGAATATATACTTTAAATTTAAATAAAATAAAGTTTGGATCTGATTCTATCAAAAACCTCTATTTCAGAATAATTTTGCAAAATTCTGTCCACCGAGATTAGAACTAGATTCATACGCTAATGACAATTCGCAAACAGTTTTAACACAGACAGAAAGATAGAGTGTAACAAGCTCTACATTTTGGCAAAAAACGAAAAGTTTAGAGCTTTTTATTTAACCGAAAATCAGGACAAAACATGTATTCAATCTGCTTTTTAGTACAAAATGTCCACCGAGATTTTAAAAATTGTTTGGTGCATAACTCCGGAACAGTTTATCCGTTAGAGCCAAACTTTTACTCCTTTTTCATTTCCTGCTAAGAACACGTGGTAAAAAATCCCGACTCTTTAGCTTGCCTTGTAACAGAGAAAATCTCATTTTATACCGAAAATGTCCACCGAGATTCTTTTCCTAAAATATGTCTTCCGAGATTCTTTTGTCCATATTTCGACTAAAATAACTTCTTATTCCAACTCATCATTTTTAAAGATTTAATTAATTATTGTGACTAAACTAACTAAACGATGATGTTTCATAAACAATATAGTTCTATAATGTAGTTCTGCGCAATATAGTGCTACACTACTATACGATCGGTGACTATTGCACTCTCTTGCATATAGCCTGTTTATTTCAGTGTTCTCATCCAACATTATGGAAATTCATTGACAAATTACGTGATGAGGAAGATTCGACCATTCGTACAAAAATTTTACACTTCAACACTGGAGAACCAATACAAAAAAAGAAGAAATATCAACATTTAGATTAACGTTTATTGAATTTAGTGTTAAATCCACATACAGATATAATTGTTGAAATCAATAATCTAGCTCATAATATTTCTCTTAAATAAACGTTATCATCGTTTAGTTAGTTTGTTCACAATATTATAGAACATCATCAGTTTGACTTTCTGTCTCATTGTGTGATACGTGCGCGAGCGTCCGTGCGTAACAACCCGATGCGTAAGATTCTGGTGCGGAACATTCCTCCTACGTAAGGTACCCATGCACATGATTCCACGCGGAAGTTTCCTCGTATGCATGAATCCGTGCGCAACATTGTTCGTGCGCATCGTTCCGGAACCCGTGTAAAAATACTGGGATAAATATTTGTTGGTACTTACAAAAACTGTGGATGGAGTACTTCTTGCAGTACAAGCTTGTCTGAATACTTTCAGATCTTCGTGGCATGATAAAGAAGTTTCAATTAGAGATTTACACCGTTCAAAACGATTTGTCTTTCATAACTCTGTTTTTAAAAAGTGCGTTAGTTGGTGTAGCGAAAATTTTGTACGCGATTCTATTCCTATCTTAGATAAAAGCGCTATAGATCTTCTGTTTAACATATCCAGAAACATTCTAATGGCGTGTTTATTTTTCTGTTAGTGTAATCACAATAATGATAATTCATATTTATTTACAAATATATGTTTTTATGTATATATGTTATCTCTTTGTTTCTCCTCAATTTTCAATACAAAAAGTAATATCAGTGAAATGAAATGCGATGTTCGCCCATATTATCAACCAGCTCGTGACAATAAATGTATGCAATGTTTTAGCCATGAACATCGAACAATACAGTGTAATAAGGCACAAGGATGTATCCATTGTGGGTAGCAACATCTGTTTATTAATTTATTAATAATATTGGTGACGTACTTGACCGTGGACTCCCGATTTTGAAAGACTGGTCAGAGACATATTCAAGAGCGACACTTGTCAAGAATTTATTAGAACAGTAAAAGTAGCTCGAGATATCTTCGGAAAACTTTTCCGTACTTCACTGCAATATTCCGTATTTTTATTCTAATCAGTGTGACTTGGTTGAGATACTTGATCAGCTCTCCTTCTCAGACATTTCTCTCAACTAACTGGGCACAGGTGTACCTACAAAAATGATAGAAAGGCTTCTCTTTTCCTATAATGTTTTCGTAAAAGAAGGCACTAACTCGCATGGGAGAGCAGTTCTCGCAGTACATAAAAAAGTAAAATGAGTTCTATTCCTCTGGACATTGACACACCCAGTTTAATAGTAGTTTTAGTCATTATAAAAAATAGACCATTTTTAGTGACTTTTATTTATTCTTCTCCAAACGAACCTCTTTCAATTACAGCCATATTTTTGTTAATATGTCACTCGAAGGGCAACGATCATCTTTCTATTTTCACAGAATTTTTAGAAATCGATGTTGAGGAAGATTGATCATTTGTTCCAAAAAACGTACTGGAATGTCTATCAGTCCATCTTCACAGTCGTCCACCCAGCGTTTATGGAAGTTAGACTTGTGTATTATTCTGATGCGTTCGACTAGTTTCAATATTCCCAAAAATTTCTGGAAAAATGTTGAAAAATCCAGTTCTAGCATCTGACATTAAATTAAGTATAAACGGCCAACCATTTCACAAGCACTTCGAATCCTGTTGAAATATAAGCATTATTTACAGAACAAATAGAGGCATTTCAGGTTAGAAGAGGATCGTTTGTGATTAAGGTAGTGAAATAAGTTGATTCAAGAAGATTTTAGATCGTTCCGGTAGAACAGTTGGGTAAATTTCGTTTCACAAGTGACGTCATCGAACCCAGCATCATTGTGGAATAGTTAAGATCCTTTATAAGAAGTAGTCTGTTCAATTGTCGGCCATAACAGAGAACAATATAGTTTACGAGACCCCAGATGTAATTATTGCGTGTTTGACGGACCATTTTCGAAGCCGATTCGAAATGCCGGAGATGGATATGACAAAAGAATTGATAGCACGGTCACGAACATCAAGAGACGCTGATCCAGAGGGTATACCGAAAAATGTTAAAAAGAAAAATATTAAATGACTAATCCTAAGAATCAATTAACTATTTTTCTATCTGGACTAATACATATTCTTCTAGTTGTAAGATAGAAAAATATCTAATTACTTTAAATTGGTTTACTCTCAGTTCGTCCCAAATTGCTCACTCTAACACCTACCCACCCCTCTGTTCTTTTTTTTACCCACCTCTCCGGTCTCTTTTTGCGTTGAAAAATAGACGTTTGCACTTCATTGTAAATTTTTTCTTAAATCTTTGTAAAAAAATTATGTTTCCTTTTTTCTTACCTATCCAAGTTCAAACAAAGTGGCTAATTTTATTGACGTTGAAGACGTTGTTTATGGTCATCCATTGATGCACTCTCACAGCTTATACCTTGAACTATGAAAGGATCAGGTGTTGATAAATAAAACCTGAATTTGTACAAGATTTGAATTTTATCTCATCGTAAAAGAACCATTTGATGATTCAATGAAAACGAACAACATGATGGTTTCAGATATTTGAAAAGAATACAGTTATACAGTAGTGACATATTTGGAGCGAGTATAATGGTTATGTAAGAGCTTCTTAAAAACAGCATAAAGTGCATAGAGCTCTTAACAAAATTATGTTTCTCGATATCCTCGAACAACACAGTAATTTTACCATATTAACGGGTGTTATAACTGATATTGCCGTATTCTCACCGATTTTTTTAGATCCATAAAAAAACGCTTTAGTAGTCTTTAACGATAATCTTTGAATTGCTGATTGGTGGCTCACTCTCACTTGGAATTGTCCCTGATGTTGTGCTCACCTATCACTCGTTGTAGAAAGCATGAAATGTTGGTAGCTGTTTACTTTTATACGTATGTAGCGATCTAGAGAAGAATGTCTTTTCTCACAACAATTTGTTACTACATCCGGTAATAGGTAAGAAGCAGGTTTTAGAAATTTGATAACATTTGAAATTGCGGAAGTCGTAGGGTCGAAAGGTTATGTTATTGAGAAAATAGAAGTCGACTGTAGTAGCAGGCTAGTTTCTTGTGTATTACGCTAATAAATCTTCTTTCAGTTTGAAAACTGAAGGAAAATACGATATTAGTCGTGAAAAAGTTGAATACGTTATTTTATAGCGCGATGTTCCATAGCATATGTCAATATCTCGTGTGACCATCCAATGTGCCGTATGTCTTAAAATCTCTGCATTGTACTGAAATTTTATACTTTTTTTAGTTATTTCTCTTTTCAGGGCATCGAGCGTTGCTAATGTCTCTTCTTAGTTAGTTATATTTCGACATATAAATAATCTCATAAATATTGAAATATTACAAATGTTGAAAAATAGTTGAAAAATATTTGCATGACTGGAATATTGCTGCATTGCGAATCATCATAATTAAAAGTAAATTGTCAACTTAACTCCCGTTCATATTTACACTGTTGTTAGTAGAATGTTAAGTGGCAGTGTGAACGACTGAGTATTCATTGTTATTCTTTTTCGTGAATGACGAATATTAACCAGCGATTTTGTACTAGGCTAACTTAATAGCCTTGTTGGTATAATACAGATGATAGCTAGTCATGTTATTTGCTCTTAAACGATTTATGTTCCACCGGGCCACATATAATCACTGTCTAAATGTTCAACACTTGATGAAGAGAAAAAGAAAGCATGAAGTATGCCAAAACCAACAACATACGTTACTGTTAGTTTAAACAATGTACACAAATTGAACGGGATTTTATTGGATATTAACTTTGAATAAACCAATTAAGACTAACTACCATACACAAGATTAAACATATAGCATGAGTGAGTAGTATTTTGAAGTTTCAAGATTAAACACGTGCGAATGCAAAGTGGATCAGTTTTATGCTATAAAATATTTATGCATACTTCATCTAAAGCCATTGATTGCTAGATAAGCATTAATATATGTTAATTACTATTTTTTATAATATCAAGATACCTAATCTGACCAGGGTTTGATATAAGAAGAACTCAATTTGGTCTCCTCTGTCAGTCGGTGGATAGAACTCGATGAGATACATAATTTGAAGTAGGTGCTGTGAGATTTCAGACATATGAGATGGCATAATAGTTTAGAGTTTGAAACTTTACAGTAATTTAGGCTTTTAATAATATTTCCACTACAGACGTTAACATTTGATAAACCGAATAAACCAGTAGATGCGACTGACGACTGATTGGTTGATGTATAATAAGTTAAAATTAGATTAAGTTTTGACCAAGATATGGCCACTTCAATGTCTCAGAGCAGTTTTCCGTACCTTCGAGCTTTCTTCCAAACGGAGCGACTTTAAGATTTGAAAACTTAGGACAATAAAACCGAAAAGTGTATGTCAGCGAAGTATTTTGAAAGTTTTGTGTACAAAATGTTGTTTAAATGAAATTTTAATTAGATATTCTGAAAGCCCAGCCAGAATCTGAGCTACAAACTGCTATAATCTGGAAGATAAACTTATATGAATACTTATTTTGAAAAAGCCCAGTTTCTCACACAGACGGCACTAAAATGGTTTATTTTTCGAATATTTGAGTCATTTCTTCGAAACGATATATGATAAAGACTAGATTTTTTCAGCGTTGCATGTACACTCAAAAAAAACAAAAATAGTTTATTGAATTCTGTTTAGGACTTACAAGTGAAAAATTGAGCTAATCCTATGGTACAATGACTATACAATTCACTCATGTACACAGTTAGAAATGGAATTATATATATACACGCTTCTTCATATTTACACATCGATATGGCATGAATTTGCTGACATAGATTCGGTTTGACAAAACTTTTGTTCATGTAGATTCTTTTGTAAAGAATATGTTGCAAACATATAGTTGAACTTGCAATTGCCTTTGTCTGCTTGTACTTTCAAAAGACCGTATACTTTTAGGAAAAAACGTAGTAAATCCAAAAAATCTAGTCTTGTAACAAGACTCTTGTTACACTTTTTTGATATAACATTTCCACTTTTTTGCATAATAATGTTTTGCGTACAATGTCAAATATATATACATCATAATTTACTATTCTAACAGAATGGCAAACAGCAAACAATTAATTAATACGGTCGTTGAAATGAAAAAATGCCTCAAGATCAACTCATGTCTTAATAAAATGACCAAAAAAGACAAAAGAAACATGTAAAAGTATAGTGAATACTAGCTGTAGCTTTGTCAAAAACTATTCAGTCGAACATAACTTTCTCGCATAATTACTACACTTACGTCTTCTAAGGATGACGAGTAAGATAAAGCGCGTGGTAAAACCATGTGTTCAACGCATGCTGACATATGTTTTCATAGATGTCCAAACATGTGGATTCATCTAAGTTTGGTCACCGAACATCGTTTTTAACTATGCACAAGAGTAATAAGACCCTAAAAACATAATTTTGCAGCTACATATGTGCGTAATGGTACAAATTTAAAATTTGAGAAAGCGACTCGTCAGGACCGAGATATAGGTATTTACTAATTATTAAAACAACTTCCGGTTCTGGCTTTGTAGTTTAAGTTTAGGGATCTCCGCAGAAAAACAATGTCGGAATCACGTTTTCGGCCGAGCTACGTAGAATGGCTGAACGGTCCTATAGCAAGATTCATTTCAAAAAATTATCCATACTCAAATATTGTATTAGTATTAACCCTTTGAACTAAATATGTTTCCTGCACTCTGATACATTAATTCTCTTATTATGATATAAATGACCACACTGGAAAATTCGACAGACACGCTTGTCTTCTGAACGTGTGAGTGAGAATGAGGCGAAAGAAGATACCTTCAACGATTTTTATGCATTAGAGAAAGAATATGAGTGAATGGCATAGCGTTTAGCAAAAAATTCTCGAAAAAATAAGTTGCTTACAAAAAAATGTTCAGAGTGTCGGGTTGAGTTTTTCTATACCCGATGTCAAGTCGGAAACCTTTTTCTCGACACTTTATAGTCAAAACAGCGAAAAATGTGTTTTCGGTGCTACACCCAGCTGATTCCCCAAGACGACTGTGGAAAAATTCAATTATACTTGAGATAAATAATAGGTATTATCGATGCGTCGATAATCGACGCATCGATAATCTATTAGATCTTGATGAGCTAAATCCGATGATGCTACTCCCAAAACTTTATTACATGGATTTTCCATTGGAAATGCCGAAAGGAAGATTTTTAGCTGAAGAATGACTTTTGGGAGTCGTTACGTGCACTTAATGAACTAATACTTTTCAACTTCATGATTGAATACAGCACATTCAGCTGAATGGAATGATGTGTCATAGGTTGAATTTCGGTTCTATGTTCATTGAGAATAAGCATGTAGAAATCTTACCGAACATTTTCGTGTATTTTTCAAATTTCTCCTCAAAGATGCAATATTTCAGTTTCATTTTTTTTACCGAATATCAGACCCCATAAGGTCTAAAAATGATCAAAATTTGATCTTGATTGCAGTATTATTTATCGAGGTATCAAAAAAACAAAATCGAAAATCTCATCGGACATCTTCTGGGTGAAGTCTCGATTTCCAAAAATATACTGGAATTTTGTATACAAAGAACGCACTTTTTAAATTATATTTTCTTTTCAATTTGCTACGCACTCGAAGCGGTATCGATTCTACTTATTGACAATTATATTTCCAGTTTTTTCTTTAGCTCGACATTACGCTTTGAAATCTCACCGGACATAAATTCCAAAGTGAGTAACAGAGCTAAGATCAACTTTTTATATCGACAGACATAATGTGTTTTTGCTGGGAATTTATTTATTTTTGTTTTCTTTAGTCATTTGTTTTACAAAATGTGCACAATGTGATCTAAACATAAATCCAGATTCGGCACCATCAGCTACAGAAGTTTCTGTAACTATTGTCGGTTCAGGAACATAGTGGATAGTATATCAAAAACAGAGCATATAAAACATACTAAAAAGAATTACTATTAATAACATCGAGTCGATTGCAGAACTCGTTGTACAATAGACACAGAGCACTGGATTTAGTTTGGCAGTTTCTGCCAAACTAAGTTCATATGCTCGAATCTCTATTCGTAACAAAACTGATTTTGACCATTTTTCGGTAGTATTAGTTTAGAATACAATAATGAAACATTTTTCCACTTGTATTATGAAAGAATAAAGCTAATATCAACAATTGGATCTGATCGGCTATATTTGTGCCTAAATAAAGTGAAATTATCGTTACATGTACACTATGTATTTAAAAATTAAAAAACTTATCCATTATTAGAGTTGCAGTACGGATATGTTCAAAACATTTATGATTATGACGAAACAGTACATTTCGACGAATAAAATCAAAATTTTTGTTCCACATTTGCAATATGTCTGATACAGACGAGCTAAATCGGGTGTGTCATACGTCATATTATTTACCAGATTCTAGAACTTCATTTCCATCAGTCTCTTAATAAAATTTGCTCGCGTTATTGACATTAAACGTTCATTCAATATGCCTGTCCCATCCAAATAATCATTCTGTTCTTGTTCAAATGTTTTACAAATTTGTTTAATCCATTGATAAACTTTCACACTATATTTTGATAACATTTTATCTATCAATGAACATAATGTAATACATTTTGTTACTGTATCATCATCATCTGCATTGTCAATAATTGATTCTAAAATATTATGTGCATATTGAACAAATTGTTGACAATTAGAAAGTTTAGAATAACACGCATGTTCTATGAACACTTTTAGACATAAATCTAATTGATGATGTGCAGCTGAATTAATA
>CAJNOQ010004674.1:0-16986 GCA_905250885.1 Didymodactylos carnosus | reverse complement strand
TTTATACACCATTCGATAGAGAATTTCAAGAGCTACATTTTGCACTATTTGTATTTCAAGATAGATAAAATCGACTTTTTGGCCTAATGTCCGCTTAGTTGCCCACTGTGTGTTGGTAGAAAAATATTTTCCGGAAAAAATCCAATTTTTTTAAAAAAATCTAAAATTTTCAAATTTTTTCAAATTAGTTAAAAGCCATTTTTGATCATTCACCAAGACAAAGCAGACTTTTCTCATCAAAATCAGACGGGTCGCAGATTTCTGAGACTTTTTTGGCGTTAACACCTTTCGGGCGGAATTTTCATACTTTTCATAAAAACAACTTTTTCTGTTTCTCGTCTAAAAGGTGTTAAGAACATCGAACTCGCAGAGAAAAAGGAATAAATACGATCGAATAGGCTTTTTGGACCGACCGATGCTCAGAAATGATTAAAAATTTCAGCATATGATAGTCTACAATTAGCTTTTAAGACGCAGAAATATTAAAAACTAAATAACGAACGGTTTCTAATCAGTTACAGTCGTTATCTTCTCAAAAATATATAGCGTCATTTTCTTGTCCCTCACCTTTTAAAAAACCTAAAATTTTCAAATTTTTCCAAATTAGTTAAATGCCATTTTGATCATTTACCAAGATAAAGTAAACTTTTCTCGTCAAAATGAAATGTTCCGCAGATTTCTGCGACCGCTTTTGACCGAGTTATGCAGTTTTTCCGGAAAGCACCAAAGTCTTTTTTTCACTAAAAACGCTTCCTTTTAGCAAATTTGCTGTTTTTGTTTCTGTTCCGTACTTTCCAGAAACCGTCGTCCGTCTTTTTTAAAAGTTCAGTTTTTTAATTCGGTTAGATTTAGATTAAAATTTTTTTATTGTGTCTAGTTACTCCAAAGTCCTTTAGCTACTTTCGTTTACAAGAAAATCCAGAAATAAAAGTTAAACTTTTGTTGCCTACATTATACTCTTGATAATATGCAATCTCTTTGCTTGTTCTTGATCACCTTATTCTAGATGAGAAAAACCATCAATTATTCTATCACAAAATAGATAGTTAATTATTACTTATTGTTTCATTGTTTATAATATGAAAACTGAAGCATTCAACTGACAAAGAAGATGCCACCATTATTTTCAATCTAATTAGGAAATTGTTATACAGATAAATCGCACTAATATAATTATGCGTCGAGTATATCAATGTACGTTGTTTGATCGCAATCATCCATATACACTTATATGTTATTTGATTATTGTTAGGTTTTGCAGTATACCATATTTACATAATTTTCATTCAAAATGTTTCTATCATTAACGAAAAACCGTTGAAGCATTAAACATGTTCAATATGTTGATGACCGACATATCGTTTAGAATAGAAAACGGAATAAATTGTCTATTTGCATTTCGAAAAAATGAATATTTTTGTGTGATATTCGTATTGCAACTTCTATTTTCAACACTATTCTATACAATTTGTAGAACATTTTTTAACAAAACCATTTTTTACATATGTAAGTTTTTAGCTATATTGACTAGATAGATTCTTTCCTTCCTCTATGACTATTTAAAAGAAAGAAAAGTATTGAAGTTTAGATCTTTTAATTATAGTGTTTTTTTACTGTACATTCAACCATCCGCCTGACGAATATACATTACAGATGTCCCAGTTATTATATAACGAAAGAAAGTCGAGAACGAACTGATCCAAACACTGTCGTTTTGCAAATGATCATAACTAGAAATTTTGTGCAGAGAACATTTCCTCACCAGAGGTTTCAATGTTTTAGTGATGATACATCTTCAGATTATGATTATACACAAGAATGACGAATTTGATTCTAGTAATTCAAGTAGTTATCTCAACTTGGAATGTTATAGTCGGTTTGTTACTTAGTTTTTGTAGATTAATTTATGTAGGTGGTGTATCAATGTGAAAAAAATAACAACATTCATGGAATTAATTAAATGTTTAATATCGATTTTGATCGAAATTCTTGCATCGATCATATCAGTTGTGAAACATTATATATTTTCAACAACAGAAAAAAATATCAGAAATGAAATTATACTTATAACAGGCACAGCTCGTGGATTAGGTAATTCTCAAGTGAAATTTGCAATTAATTGGTTTTAATTGATCTCTTTTTCTAGGTCAAAAATTAGCTGTTTTATTTGCTCAACGTGGTGCAATTGTGATATTATGTGATATTAATGAAGAAGGAAACAAGGAAACGGTTCAATTGATGAATGATGCTTCTATACCGTTACATCGAGTGTATTCCTACACATGCGATATTGGGTAAAACATACACTTAGCTCATTTAGTGAAAAATGAGACAAACAATATTTAACTTCTATAACGTCATTTTCTATGATAGACAGGTTTCAGAAGTCACTATATAATACAGTTTTTTTCTTCCAGTAAACGCGAAGAGATTTCTCAATTAGTTAAAAGAATTCAGACTGATGTTGGAGAAGTGACAATGATTGTCAATAACGCTGGTAATGTCTCTTTCCAGTTTTAACTCTGAAATTTCATGTAATTTTTGTTAATACAGCTGTTTTATCGTCGAAATTGTTATTAGAAGCAAGTGAAACGGAATTTATGAGAACAATGGAGGTGAATTTATTTGCATCATATTGGGTATGCTTAAATAGATACTTATCTTTGATAACTGTCTAATTCTTCTTTTTTTATTTTCTATTATGTAGTTGATTCGAGAAATATTGCCGTCAATGATGAAAAAAAATCATGGTCATATTATCCAAATGTTGGGAACCACAGCTTTATTTGGTTATGGTCATTTTAGTGATATATGCACGGCTAAATTTGGTGTCACAGGGTTAATGGAGAGTCTTGATCATGAACTATCACTAGGTAAGAGACGATATTAAAATTAATCTTAAATCATTGATTATTACCTCTGTGACTAGGTCGCTATGATGGTATCTATACAACAGTGTCTTGTCCTCATTATATATCAACGCAATTATTTCAACAAGCAAAAACTCGACTCAATCCGTTACTACCGCCATTGACACTTGACTATGCTGCGAAAAAGATCGTACATGGAGTATTAGTCAATAAAAAATTTGTTTGTGTTCCAAGATTTTATTATTTAATACCATTAATCAAAGGGTATGCGATCTCGTTTGCTAAGAGAAACAATAGGTTAACAATAGTACTTGCACCGTCGATCAAAGCTTTTTTCGCAAAAAATTTGTGACTGTTTTTGCAAAAATGGGTCTTTTTAAAAACTATTTTTACAGAAGATATGACAGTGAGGAAAATGACAAAGATATCTCCGATTTATGACAACGACGTTGTTGCTTTTGCCAGTTAATAGCTTTATTCGGTCGGCGTAAACTCTTCTTTCAATCCGCGGTTTTAGAACGAAAGCGATAGATTTTATTTGACTACTTATTTCGTTTCATTTTAGTATCCTTCCATCAAAAGCATTTTTAGTTCTTCTAAATACATTCGTTAATCCCAAAATTCCTGTTTTTGTTCGTCGTCCACTGCCAAAACCAGTCGCTCTTCTTACCGCGACAAATCGTAAACGAAATCATTTTAGTGCATGTGAATAATTGACTGAAAGTGATCATTGGTTTGAAAATTATACCGGTGTTCAATCCTTTTCTTTCTTTCAAAAAGGCATCTATACTATCAAACGGTTGTTTTTTTATATTCATTTTTATGGACTTTGTTTGTATTAGTTAGACAAGCATCGACACTTTTTGTGCAATATTGTTTGTTGCGTTTGTTGTTTATTAACAGGCAATTTTTGACGAATGTTTTTTTATTTTATAGAAGTTTTGTTACTGTCATTGTGTTTACATTGTTCTTTCATTCATCACTTTTGTGTTTGAATACGTGATAACACGAACTGAGAATTTTTGAAAAGAAATTGAGAACATCCTTGTTCAATATTTGGCTGATTTTTCATTCACTTCTTCTTCCCATAAGACTTCACTGGATACTGTGTATCTTTAACTTTGCTAATCAATTTTTGTGCATAGCTGAAGAAACTCTGAGTGAGTTAAACGCTCAAAAATTGCGTTAAAAAAAAGGGCCTAATATGTCACCTAAACTTTAGGCGACATATCAGAGACGATGAAATGTTCTTGAACTAATTTTTAGGATAATAGTGGCTAATTACTTAGTGCATTTTTTAAAACGAAGAAATACTAAGTTCATGTAGTTTGATTAACCAAGTAAAGCTTTGCTACTATGTACGGAAGTTCTAGTTTTATCCAAAACGCATTTGTCAAATGATCTGGATCACTATTCTGGATAACTAGAATTTGAATGATCCAAAATCATGGACTTTTTATAATTAATCGATATCCATCCAATGGCACTTGTACAACATTCGAATGGCAAATAAATACTTCTGTAGTAAGATATAAGCTCTAAACAAGTCATATAAAATACTATTTCAAAGATTTAAGAATAGATGATACAAGATTAACTAATTCTTTTCATATTTAAATTTCCATGACAAATATTTCTATACCATGTTTCATAATCAATAATATCGAATTACTTTATGAAAGATATGTATTTTAATCATCAAAACTATGAGTATCGGGAGAAGGGACGAGTCAACACTCGAAAGAACTTTCTTGATAATTCAATTGTAAGTTAATTTATTCATTCATTGTAAACAAAAGTGGGAAAGATGTAATAGGAAAGAGAAAAAAAGAGAAGAATGATGATAGTGATGAAGAAGAAGACAACTATGGGCTATGTTATTCCATTTAAATCCCAAACCATTACCAAACATGTATAAATTAATTTGTTTTCTTTATTCGATTCCTTGTGGCAATGCATACGTATATGGAGAGTTTTTTTTCTGTTAAATGAAACATTTGTTCAATGATAGTCATATGTCGACAGAATTAGTTCTGGTAGAGCTAAAAATACGCTTGAATGCTTCATTATCTTGTACAGACATGAATAAACATCTTTTATCACAAAAAGACTTATTAACCTCAATACACTCGATCAAGAAATATCAATCCAAAAAACATCGTGTTCTATAGTTTCAGTCATTTATTGATGTTGCTGAAAATAAATAGATTTTTTTTTTAACTTTTAGAGTTGGCAACTCTGTTGTCAAACGTCTTTTATTATGCCTTGTATAACCAATATGTCTCAGAGTGGGCCAAATTTTTCCCTAGTGAAAATTTTTAACAAAAATTTCAAATTCAAGCAAATCCACTCAAGATGTTGCAAGGTTTTAAATGAAAAATTTTCTTTGTATTTTCATTTCATTTATGACAGCTATCCCTGTGGATGTACTTGACGATAGGTACTCGAGTATTTGCATTTTTCTTATGTATCTATGCGGGTACCCTGCTACATGAATATCACAGATGCTTGAATTTCAAGTAAATATTACTTGAGCGGTACCCAGTTATTTGTGCTGAACGCAGCATAGCAAGTTTTTTTTTCTGCTGACCGTTTTGTTTCGCGTTCAGACATATATAAAGGAAAAACACATCTTTACAAGAATGATGTGCGTTTTTATCCTCACACGATCACCTAAAATGGCTGACCGTTTAAGTACCCGCTAAGTAATATTTTAGTTGCAAACACCTAGGACATTACTGTAGCAGAGTACGTGGCTTGGATACCTATGTTCAAGTACAATCACTAGAGATAGCCACCAGATATACGACCATATAGAATCATAGGGCTCTTCCTTAAACAACTATGGTCAGGAAGGAAAAAATTCTAAGTTATTCTAAGTGTGAAAATATTCGCACTTATTTACACAAGAGTGTAAAACAAGTGATTCAAGAATTTCCACAGGGTACAGGATTCAATCAATCAAAATCTCAATCAAGAACTTGGTACAAGAGATCAAGAAATGACAAGATGTTCAAGTTCTTCACTTGAGATGTCTTGAATTCTTACATCCCTCAAGATCTTACTGAAAAAATTCAAGAAGTCAAGATCTTGCTTACAAGGAGTTTCATTATGGTTATTATTTTTTCATACCATTCTGATACATCATGTAAGCAAAGCCTGTTTGAATTACAGTTTTCGTTGATTTACTAGTTTCAACATTCGAGCTTTAGTTGTACATTACTTTTCATGATCAGTTCTGGTATGAAAGTGATTACGTTAAAAACTTATGTACATGTAAAATTTTCTCATCATAGAATTCCGTTCTTCATTGTGTTGTGCTTTTAGTATAATTTTAAATTTTTCATCGTTTTTTATAGTCATGCGTTTCCCTCTTTTTTCATTTTGTTCACTTTTGGTCTTGGCTCTCTTTCATACACTTCGGTCGAGATCATGGTGATCTGTTAGAATACTGTATAGATTCAGCAGAAGAGCTAAACGGTATAAAAATACAATAAATTTATTTAAAAAACTGGTTACATGACAAATTATTCCCTGGATTGGGGATGTCATCATTTTTTTGGCCTGAGATAGTATGAAACCCTTTAATATGAACTTTTTGGTATGAAATATGTAAAAGTTTTTCGTCCTATTTTCGTTTATTGGGGAGATTCACACCCCTGGCGGTCTCCATAAACAACTTTACTATCCTGGTTTATGTCAAATGTTTCGGGTGAAAAACGGACAAGAAATAGTAAAACTAAACAAAATTTTCAGCACTAATCCCCTACAGTATTGTACAATTGTTCCTATCGCTAAATCCTAGGCTGTCCGTTTCGTATAAAAAAGTTTTTATCGGCTCTGTATGGCTCTGGAGCGCTACAACTAGTAGAACATGGCATGTCGTTCGCACTTCGAGATAACCGATCATCTAATATTTTTGTTAATTGAATAAAACCAATAAACTTTTGATTTTTAAATAGATATCACAGTCGCATGTAATTCTATATGAGATAGAACGGAAAGGACGATTGTTGCTTTGATTTTTTTCAACTAATACACAGCACAGTGTATTATTTTTAAAATTACAAAAACGAGAACTCAGAAGATGTCATGCTATTGTATATAAATGAGAAATGAAAAGATGAGAGTATACGCACATCTTTTGTCGTATTAACTAATCAGTTTTGTGAGAAAAATGATTGAACAAATTGTTTCCTTATAGAGTTAGCTGTTATCCTGATTTTTCTTGTCTCGTAGTGAACACAAAGCGCCATCTATATCAATGGTAACAAGAAGTTGCTTCTCTTTATCTGTTGGCCAACAGAAATGCACAGGGAGCCTTTGTCCAACGCTTAAAAGAAAGGGAAAAGAAAGAAAACTGCTCAGTGATCATTGATCTTTTTTCGCAAGGATTTTTTTCATCATATTTGCACAAAAATGGGTTCAGCTGTGTGGGACGTTGCGATAGTACGAATGCATTCGATTCTACTGTAACATGAAGTACGCTCAAACAGAAAGTAATAGTAAAGGAGAAATAGAATATCTTATAAGCATGGATTCAAACCCTTTTTTTTATTATACAGTAGTTTTCATTTTCACGGATATTGTTAGTAGTGATGTTTATTTTTGTTCCAGATTGTTGAAATCAATTTACACGTACACAAACATCTATCCATCAAAATGTATCATCATCATGTTTTTTTCCGTCCTGAAAAAACAAACGTTCTATCGTCGTCATCATCATTAAACGAAACAAATAATAATGAAAATAATTCTACAATTAAAAATCTTGTTTTCAAATCACTTTCAAAACAGCCACATCTTAAACAAACTATGAAAGAACGTGGTATTCTTGGAGAAGTTGGAAATAGAACAACAGCAACAATTACAAATAAATTAACAACGCTTTCGATTAACAAAAAACCAATATCACCACAAAGGGCATCGTCGTTAGCAAAAGAAAATTTACCAGCAAAAGATGCTATGAGAGTCATCATCGTTGAAGAAGCAGAAGAACAACAACATGAAATAGAACAAAATGATTTAGAACAACAAGATAATATAGAAGAAGAAATAATAGTAGAAACAACTAAAGTAACTGATGTTCCACTTCAGTATGATTGCGATAGTAGTGATTCAAAAGTTTTGGATACAGTGTATGAATATATTTATGATATTTGTAAATATTGGAGAGAATTAGAACAAAAAATGCCAATTAAACCAAATTATTTACAAGAAAGAAAAGGTAAAGTTCCTTTTTTATTTTAATAATAATAATAAATAAAACTAATCAGTTTCTCTTTGTTTCTTACCTTAGGGATATTTTTTTCTACGATAAATCTGTTTTATGAGATAAGAATAAGAATCGCTCATATAGTCGAGTCCGTATGATAAAAAAAAGTTTTTTATCTTTGATATGCTAGTCAAATCCATCTTTATTTATGAGATCTTTATTTTATACGATATATGAAACTTTAAGCACCAAATTGTTTCTTCGTCAATCGTTTAGGTACAGTAACAGCTAATAGTCGTGCAATATTGATCGATTGGTTATATCAAGTACATGATCGTTTTAAATTATTATCCGATACGTTTTATACAACTGTACAAATTATTGATAGATATTTAGAAGCTGTCGATGTACAAAAACGTGATTTACAACTAATCGGTTCAACAGGTAAAATTATGTAAACCATGATTTTGAGTACTGGTGAAATATATTTGTAAGACTGAGTTTTCTCATTACATAATAGGCGGCGTTAGAAATAGTCTATTAGAAGTGTGAAATTTGAAGTACTCAGTAATGTTTACGAATTGTGTGAGAATAGTTTCTAGTCATCATTTTATTCTTAGTTTTAAGTATTTATCTTCTATATCGAAGCGATGTGTAGTTCAAACAGCTACTTACCGAATGATTTTGTATAAAAATGACAGTGAGCCAACATTAGCGCACATTTTTCTACTATTTCTTTTCTTCTGTCTATTGCTAATGATTTTATTTTGTCGTTCTAGCATTATTTATGGCGTGTAAATATGAAGAAATGCGCATACCAGAAATGAATGATTTAGTTTATGTATCAGATAATGCATTTACTAAAGACGATATGAAAGAAATGGAGCGTGATATATTTGATCAATTAAATTATAATTTAGGTCGACGTAAGTTTTATTCGTTGTTTAATTCAGTGATCACACGTTGGTTTTGGTTTTCTTTTAGCATTGGCCATTAATTTCTTACGGCGTTATTCAAAAATTGGTCAAGCAAGTGATATTGAACATACATTGGGTAAATATTTGTTAGAATTAACCTTTACCGATATGTCGTTAGTTCATTATTCACCATCGTATGTGGCAGCCTGTGCATCATTTCTCTCACGTTATTTAATTTTGTTACAACAACAACAAAAAAGAGGCACAACAATAACATCACAAATAATTAAAAAATTAATTGAATATATTTGGCCTACAGAGTTTTTTATCTATCATACATCATATTCGTTTGAACAATTAAAATCTGGTATTGAACTGTTAGGTCAATTATTGATACAAAATGATGATAGTTTAAGTAAATTAAAAAGTGTTAAACGAAAATATTCACAAGCATGTCTATTCAATATAGCAATAAATGACTGTTGTAAAGCTGTCTATATACAATTGGCATTAAATCGATTATTCAAAGAATAACCAGACAATGATGAAATGGAAAAAATATATATATTCTTTCTTGTTTTTTAGTTTTCTCTCTCAATTACCTATGGAGAGTAACGACATGTAAAAACAGAGTTTGCTGATTTGTTTTTGGGACACTAATCGGACAAACTCTTTCAATTTTGCTGGTTTTTACTCTTTATGCAACGCTGGTACGTGCATTTTTTCTCTTTATTTCTTTTGTGGCTGTTCCATATAAGCCAATATCTTTCTTGATTTTTCACGTTTTCTTTTGTTTACGTGTATCTGAGCGACTTAGTTGTGCAATATTTTTTTTCTCTCTAAGCCTAAAAATGTCAGATGATGATGATGGATAGTGTGCTTAATTCAGATAGAGAAGTCTTTTCTCCTTCATTTTGTGTCTTGTGTGTATAATGTAAACATTTACTTTTTTTTTGTTCTGATTTATTATATATGTGTTACTGTATTTTCTTTTTTTTTTTACTTCGATTGTGAATTTTTTACATCTACTCTATTGTTTGTAGTGATACAAACTTGATAATACGTTCTTAAATGTCTTCTGTCTTTTTTTGAAATTAATAATAACACTTGTTGAACTGATTTGACTATGATAGTGTTTTCTTTTTTGTTCATCTTTTTTCTGTCTGTATGTCTAATTGGAAAAACATAACAAATCAAAGAAAGTGGAAAAAATGAGGATATTTTTCCTGTTAAAGTTATGTTGTCAATAAAAAGGAAATGAAAGTAATTTAGATAGTTCACTGCTATTGGAAGATGTATACAGAAGTAATCATGTTTCTATGAAAAGCAATAAAATAGTTTTTACCCCCACATTTCCCAAATGTTCATCTTTTTTCGGTAACTCAATAACTCTGTAGTCAGCAGGCTCAGTAATAATAAGAGAGTAAAAAATGCACTATTGAAAAAGCATACAGATAGCATCTTCCTAATATATCCAAAATATAACAGCCAAATACTTTTATTGAAAAAAACGTGAATATAGAAGTGTAATGGAAACTCATTTCTCTCTATCGCAATTTTTGTTGTTTTTCTGTAATAATTTTTTCCTTCTGGATCTTATCTAAAAAAAAAAAAACAGCATTGTTGATATGTTAGTGAAAAATTCATTCTTACACAGTCCATCTGTTATACGATGCAAAAGAAATGGAAAAAATGTGTCCAGCATTATTTCTGCATGTTCCTGATGCGCGGGCGATTTAATTTATTTTTTTTGTTAGAAGGTGCAAAGTCTGAACTTGCTGCTGAAACAAAATTTTTTGTAATTGAGTTTGAGTGAGACGAAATCTAAATACGAAACGCCGCCCCAAAAACTCTTGCAAATTCCACCCTTTTGAAATATATCGCTCTCATCAAAAGTATTTTTTCACTATAGCAGAGTAAGTTTGAAATTATGTAATTAAAGAAACTAGAAGTATTTTTATTGCTCTTTTGAATCGGATGTGATAAATTATCTTTTTTCTATTGATTTCGTGAGTTTTTCATTTGTTTTAGAAAAAGAGTTGATTAGGCTTAATTAATAATTTTTATATACTAAATGAACTTTGTCCTTTTGCTAAAACATATTTTCTGAAACAGCATTTAATCCCCTGCAAAGTCACATTAGTTTTAATTTTTACTGACACATCTTAAGTCCTAAATAACAAATTTTCTCAATGTCGTGCCTTTCACATGAAAAGTACAGTTTTCTACCAAATCTGACTTTTGTAATACGTTTTTTTTACTATTAAGGAGTTAATGAAACATTTTCGACAGTAGATGGATCAATACGGTTTTGTGTAGACAACATTCTCATCTATTTAGTTTTCAAAAAGGATTTTCTCCTCAGGTTGCAGTGAAAAATTAAAGAAAAAAGTGCTTTGCAAGAGCATTACAAAACGATTACAAAAACTTTTGTTTTCTATGTTCTTTGAAGTTCAAACTTTGCTCTTTCTAACGGAAAAACAATTAAATCGCCAGCGCATCAGGAACATGCAGAAATAATGCTCGACATTTTTTCCATTCCTTAATTAATTTATTAAGGAATTTTTAATTAATATAATTTAATTATTCTCACAACAAAAACACGCACAACAAAAACGATTATTAAATAGTAGAAAAGAAGATTAATGAATGAGTGGTCGGGAGAGAATAATGGTATGCGAAAAGTCTGTAAAACCGGTCAAAAATTTAGAATATCTAAAAACACAGCAAATACAAATCGCTTCAATTTGAGAAAGTTTTTTTTGAAACTTAATTCTTGCATTTCGTTTAAAGGTTTACAGTTTTCTTTCGCTATAATGAACGTAAGAATCGCCGTATTTGTTCAAAGATTGATGGTCATGAGATATCGCTCAACGATGAATTGCTTAACTTCTTATAGTTTACCTTAGCCCATTTTTTTCTCCATTTTTAATCAAATAAATTTACCTTGTACTAATTTTAGATACATCTGAGATGAGTAAAGAAATTTCAATTCCTCATTTATGTCAAACAAGTTATTGGGATTGTGGTGTAACGTGTGTTCGAATGGTATTGTCATATTATAAAATAGATTTGAATTTATTTGATGCTTTATTATCCGAATATAACTGCAATAAAAGTACATGGTCCATTGATTTGTTAAATATGTTGTCTTATTTGCATGTTCGATCAAAACTATCCACAATAACTCTTGGTTGCTCTGATAATTACGCATCAGTACCCTATTATAAAAACATAATTGACAAAGATCGTCAACGTGTTGAAGAATTATTTTCGAATCAGAAATTGAATTTTGAAAAATGTTCATTAGAATGGTCCAATATCAAGTTAGAATTAGATCAAAATAAACCTTTTATTGTTCTTATTGATGCTAATAAGTTATCATGTATATGTTGTACATCGATAGTCGGTAGATTGATATCAAAAGTTTGGTCATCGTCCTACCAGGGACATTATATTGTAGTAGTAGGATATCAGATAGATGAGAAACAGACAGAATATGTTTTATACAAAGATCCTGGAAGCACAGAGTGTTTATGTAAAACAACAATTGAGAATTTTGATCGAGCAAGAAAAGCATTTGGAACAGATGAAGATATTATTATTTGTGAAGGATTAGAGTCAGATAAATAGATTTAGTTATGGAAAATCTCTTTATGAGACAGAGACAGATGAGAAGATGGCTCTCAATTTCTTATAACGATCAGAATTACAATTTTGGAGAAAAAAGCGTTGCATGTGTTCTGTTGATCTAACTATAAATTCTAGGATTCATCCGAGATATGTGTCTCGTTGATGGTTCCCTTTTTTGTGACTTAAAGGACTATTAGTTCATTGTACGATTGTATAAGATAGTACTCTACCGTTATGATGCTTCGTTACTATATCGTTGTTTCAAATTTTAGCAGAAACTGGATACGCTTAGAATCACAAATTATATGAATAGTTTTAATGTATAGGTGTGCAATTTATTCGATTTTTGCACGGAAGGAACTTTAACTCGCCGGCTTTCTATATTTTTTTTCGCTGTTTATGATTATTATTGTACACCTATTTTTCTTGTACAGTATTATTTTTTGAGAAAAAAATAAAGCAAAAACGTTAATGATTACGACTGTCTGAGAGTTATATGAATGTATCGCTACCCTATCACGTATAGTCCTCGTATGCTGTTTGTGATCCATTGTTGATCATTCAGCTTTGCACTGTGAGAGTGTCTGTTAGTACCTCCACGTAGGCAGACAACTTATTTAATATTAAATAGTTCCTAGATAAATACGGAACTGTTAATATTCTTTTGGACTGTGAGCTAAATACACCTTGCTCACGTAAAGTGATCACACCATCAAATCACTTTATGAGATTCCTAGTGCTTATGAAGTATTGCCGGGTTATGAAACTGCTCACTCTAGACACATAATGTTAATATCTAATGGTTTGTTTGAACTTTTTCTGAGTTCTATAGCTTGGATAATTTTTGCCTTTGGATGCAGGTGAAACCGTTATGGAGCTATAGATGGGTTTTTCAGTTACTCTCTATTGTCTTCTCAGTGTCATTTTATTATTATTCTGTTTTCCATGAATTGGATGTTTTCCATGGGATTAGTCGACATCTTTGGTGATTTCAGAATACTTTATTTAATGAATAATTATCTGTTGGTGATATCAATCAAATAAAAGTCTTTTTATCAGCAAAAGATTGTATTATAAAAGTACATTCAAGACAAAACATTTTAATGTTATTTTTATTTTGTACATATAAAAATCGTGTTGTTAATTAATTAATTAAGGAGTTTTTATTAGTTTCTAACAGTAGTACGACAACAAATATATTAGAATAAACATACATTGTTACAGACTATTATAAAATACTAAGCAAAATATTTTATACAAACTTTTAATGAATCAAAGGACTATTGAGACTTACAGGAGTCTCTTTTGTTGACTCTTTTCAATAATCAAAAGTTTCAGTTTTGCAACGGTTTATGTAGCGATAGTTGATACTAGCATCGAAAAAAGAGCTTCCGACATCTCTCATCTTCTTCAAAATTTGAAAAGCTTCAACAACCCTGATTTGTGTCCTTGCGGTACTATCGAATTATAGTTGTTGTCACACGATTTGTACGAAATTGACCTTGTAAAACATTGAAAAATATAGTTCTTACATTTTTATTGAAGAACAGAATGGCACCCATATCAGCCGTTACACTTAAACTAAATATTGTGATGCAAACACGGTAAATTGAAAATGGTGCAATACTTTTTGTATTCATAAGCATTAAAAGTGAATATGGAAAACCACCGATACAAAGTACTGTAATCAGAATAATAATATGACGAAATACTTTAACATCACGTGAACTTGAAAAACGTTGTTTAATATGAATTGCACCTTGCTCACGAATTAAATTAAAATTTTTAATCGGTAATGCATTGGACCTTTTAACCCTTGCCACAGCTGAGCGAACATAACATACAATATAGAGGTAACAAATTGAGATTACCGTCATGGGCAAAAGAAACATCGATATCATACCTAAAAAAATTAAAAACATTAAGAAATATTTAAGTACTAAATTTATTTTCTCTTACCATAAAGTGTTTGACTAACATTTCTAATTTTAATGAAACATTGACTTGTTTCTAACTGATATTGAACGCGTCCAGTTGTAAGAATTGATAATGGTAACAGAAATCCGAGTATCCATTGAATGGCAATCAAACCATAGTGTACACGATATGTTAATAAAAATTTTTGTTTATAAAAAACAACATAAAATAATCGACTTATACTTTGAGCACTATAAGAATAATACAGTAGACTTCCACTAACATACATTAAATAGCTACGCACTTGACAATAATGTGATCGAACTGGTGTTAATAGTATATCTTCACGTAATAATAATATAGCATTACTCAATTGAACACTACTAAATATGAGACCAGCCAAACACGAATTCGAGGATAAAAGTGCTAATACAGAACGACAGGAACGATGTAAAGCAGCGATAAGAATAAATGAAATACAGAATACAAAACCCAAAATAATAGATGCAATTAAAAAAATATCAACAACAATATATAGAGGATTTAATGTACCAGTTTTTGTTCCATTAGAGGATTCTATATGCGCGGCAAAATTCATTATAGCAGACATAATTTAATATCTAAATTGACATTTAAAAAATGAACTTTATATCAAGTAAAAAAAGTCTGTTGTTCATAGTAGAAAAATAAAAATTATGACCTACTTCTCACAGAAATATGTTTCTACTTTTGTGCAAAAATTTAGTATAAAACATATCTCGAATAAAACAGAATTGATCGTAGAAATACCTTGCCAGTATAGGATGCTTCTGTTTATTTTTAAATATTCTTTTGAAGCTCTTATTTCTCACATGATTTACAGTCTTCTAAGATGACAGCACGCAACACGAATATATAAGATGAACTAAGGAACTTCAGAAAAATCATCTTTAAATTGTGTAATATGAGTAACATAATATTTAATAGCACGTATATCAACGAACTCATAAATAGCAGAAACGTTGCGCAAAGCGGATAAATCATCAGTACATTCAACATCTAAAAACTGAGCGATATTGTTTCAGACCAAATAAGATCTAATGAGCAAATCTTACAGGGTGTTGTTATTTTGGAATAACTATATTGAACTATCCATTTGATTTTTTATTTACTCCACTTTTTTTGAATGACATTGGATAGACTACTGATGGAGAGTTGAGGTTTTCATCATTCCACAGAGGATAGTTCGGATCATAGATCTATTGAGAAATAAAATAATATTATCATCTCAAAGTGATGTATCTCATGGATCCTTTTTAGTTGAGAATATCTGCCAATAAAAAGTTTTGGATTTTCTTTTTTTTTTGAATCAATCCCTGTACATCTAGTAAAAACTTATATTAGGTGAAATAATCCATTTTTGGCGAAAATGCACAAAAAAAATTGAAATTATTCATATATTCTATGATTCTAAGCGTATCCAGTTTCCGCTAAAATTTGAACAAACAACGGTATAGTGGCGATACATTATACCGACAGGACCCCATTTTTTTTGATGGTGATCACGAATCTGATATGGATTTTGATCCATATAGTTTTCCAGTATGGATCTGTAGAAACCAGATCTCTAGAGATTCATCCTGCATAATTAAACCGACAGAATCTGATATGGTCAGTTTGTAGAGCAAGTTAAATTGCACAGGTACACAAGTCTTCAGACATACCGAACAAGTTCTCTCAGACATATAAAATTTTTAATTGAAGAAAAATTATCGTATCTATAATTTCCACGAGTGATGAAAGTAAAAATTTTATATGTCTGAGAGAACTTGTTCGGTATATCTAAAAACTTGTGTACCTGTGTAATTTAACTTGCTCTACAAACTGACCATATCAGATTCTGTCGGTTCAATTATGCAGGATGAATCTCTAGAGATCTGGTTTCTACAGATCCATACTGGAAAGTCATATGGGCCAAAATGAATATCAGATTCGTGATCACCTTTATTGCATTTACTGGTTAAATCGGGATGGATCACCTGAGATCCTTCGTAAGTTATGAATTTTTATTTTTGGAAAATATTTTTGTCCATTTTCGCCCAAAATGGATTATTTCACCTAATATAAGTTTTCACTAGGTGTGGGGAGTTTCGATTTCAAAACTGACATTGTCATGATATTCAGCATAGTCGATAGCCTACATTGAGGGCCGAAAAAAGCCTGGACTTTTTTATTTTTACACGTAAACGAATAGCAAGGATATTCTAAAAATTTTCTCTTATATCTATTTTTATAGAGCTTTTTTCGCTGATCATTTTGGTAAAAAAACTTTTTGATTTTCATTGAGTAATGACAATGTTATAGTCAAAATACTAAACACTGTAGTAAAATGTAGGGGAAAAGTAGAGCACATTTTTAGTGTTTGGCTAATTTTTACGTTATTTCACAACATCTG
>CAJNOQ010004673.1:0-16986 GCA_905250885.1 Didymodactylos carnosus | reverse complement strand
ATCATTATTGTACGTTAGTTTTTCTGTAAAATATTTTATCGTAATAATAATTTGTTGTTGGTGTGTAAAACCGAACTGAAGGTTATTTTTGTTATAGCAAGTTATAGAGGGCTAACGTGCTACTACACCTCGGGCTAAAAATCATGGCCTATAGGCAATCAACCACGCTGCTTCCGAATATCACATTCCCCGGACTCTAATCGCATTTGAAAATATCGAAGTCCGGTGATATGATACAGATTAATCAGAATAGTTTTGAACTTGACAAGCTATCACATCTTGTAGAGCGAACAATTTTCTACAAACTGATATACTTGTGCAATGTTTACCAGCTCGTCTACACTCTTTTAGACACGCTTTTCAGATAGCCCAAAAAGCGATTTTTGGGGCTATTTGTACATCAACTGTATTTTCATAACGAATCAACGTTCAAAGCCGAGACACTTTTCATTTTGTAGAGAAATGTTTAATCTAATGAATCATCTAGTTGCGATTTTAGATTAGTTTGTAGCTTTGTTGCAATAACTTTCAAAAAAGAGCAAAAAATGGAGGCCGTTAGCTGGACAAGCCCTTGGGTACAATAAGTTTCAATAAGTTTAACGTGTTCTAGCGAATCTGAATCGCGCTTCTCGTTAGGTGTCTCTGACTGATCGCATTTGGCATAACGCAGATCAAATCTATACCAGGGTATATGACTTGGTTGAACGGAAGAATCATCGAAGCAACTATATTAATTAATATTTTCGTGGTTCAGCTACAGAGATGCATATTCAGAGAGGTAAAGTAAAAACGTTTGCAAGAATTCTCAAAAAATCAAGCTTTGTTAAGGGGGGTTTTCTAATGTGTCTATCCCTTTACTCGAATGCATGTGCTCTATTAAAATAATCCATGCAAGAGAACGATTCATAATCTATCTCGATTCTATTTAATCGATACAGATAAAAGTGTTTTTTTCCTTGTTGGTCATGGATGAATACATTTCAAGTGGCTGCTTCTATTTTCTTTTGATACAGTAGATAAGCGCGTGAGGTGAACGGCACTTCTTATAATTATGTATTCGTGAATCGGTTTATGTTAATATTAAAGTTATTCTCAAAAAGTCATTTGTAACTTAGAAATACATAAATATCGATTTAATTATGTGAGTCGTTACTAATACGTTTGATGAAGAACGGCAGTCTGAATTTAGATACTATAACGGGTGGTCTGTCTATAAAGAATGATCCTCTCCTCTATTTTTTGTTTATCTCTTGATACCTCAGTCCCTTAGACTTCATTCTACTTTAAAGAGATACGTCGCTCAATTCTATACGCCACTGTATATAAATAATCTGATACATTAGAAAATTTGGTGCTTGCTCCGCACTGAACCAAATTGGATAAAAATTGGGCGCCAAATGCAAAATTTAGGCAAAAACCACGTTGATTATGTCGACGCCAAAAAAGAAGTGAAGATGTAATTATAAACAAAACCCGCTGTCGGATTCACCGACAAATTTTGCTTTTGGCGCCCAATTTTTATCCAATTTGATTCAGTGCGGAACAAGCATCAAATTTTCTAATGAGAGGTCAAACCGAGGGGGGAAAATCTCACTTCAAGTGTGTGCACTTACGACCGAAGTGACACTCTAAGAGTGTGAGTCAGTTTTAGAGCGAACATAGTATTAGTTTATATTTTGTGCTTTTCTGACTCTTTTTCTCTTGTCTGCCGAAAATCGTGATCCGAACTTTGGACCTTGCTGTAAGAAGAATTAGACTTTGATTAAAAACCAACAGTCGGATATACCTACTATCGGCACCAAAATTCAATGCACTCGGTTGTTTTTCGAATAACTTCAAAACGATAAAAGATGGGGACTTGCGATTTTCAACAATCGAAAGAAGACAGTTTAACCTATGTTTTCATAAGCAAAAGCCTTTTCCTGTTTTACGTGCTCAATGCTATGCAGTTCAATAAAAGCTTTAAAAATCAACATAAAATACTTTAGTTTTTGAAGTGGTTTTCTAGAAATCTTTCGAAGTACAAGGATGTTTTTTACTATGCTGAAGTAAAAAATCGTCTTGGGCAGGTAAAACAGAGTACACCTTGATATTCTGACACAATTTAGATTGATCTTGACTAGATTATAAGATTTCTAATTATACTCGAAAATGAGCAGAAATGAGTTATTCCACCTAATATAGGTATGAAGGATGATTATAATGAGACATCTCCCAGCTCTACACGACCTTTCTTCGCAAAGTTATGGAACTTACAAGGAAAGCCCTAAATGTCCATTGCATTGTCAGCTCAAAGCTACAGAAATAAGAAGAAACTAATGCAGGGCTTTTCTTGTAAATTCTATAACTCTGCGAAGAAAGGTCGTGTAGAGCTGGAAGATGTCTCATTCAAATCAGAAATTTGCGGGCTACAATCGTGTCTCATTAAAAAGAGGTTTTGTTTATTCTTTAGAGTTTCTGAAAAACTGGTTTTCCAGAAGACTGGGTCTTCAGAAGTCATGAGCGCGCACCTTTTAGGGTATTTACTACCCACTGAGGTCGATCGATCCATGTACAAATCGCTGGAATCGGAAGGGGACATCTCGAAAGGTTCCCTCGTAAGTGTCACTTCAAGTGCGAGGTACTTCGAAGTGTGTGCAACAAAATTGGAGGTTATTTCCCGCTTTGGATCAAAGCCTCAGTTTTGATCGATGAAAAACAATAGTAGTGCGAAAGCGTCAACTTTGAAATTTAATAACTCGGTCCACAGTATAAGTCATGGCGATGATTGTCTAATCTGACACTTGGATATTGCCTTGTACTATCAAGTGTGGTCTTTCCGATGAATCAAAATCAAGCTGTTTCTGTTGACTTTCGAAGCAGAAATCTTTAATTACTAATTTTACTTACCAGTTCATGAAAATTTTCGAAGAAGAGCATCGACAATTTTTGATAAGTGACATAGTTAGCCCTCTCCGGCTGAATCGTGTAACTCTGCCACCGGAGTGGGAGTGCGTTATCGATTTTACTCTTTTTGTTTATGTTACAATATTTGGGAGGAACAGATAGAAATTTCAGAGACGTCTTGTTTTGTATCTTAAAGTGTGCTCACATCCCTGTAACAGAGTTTCGCGATTCAGCCGTTATATATAATAGTGTATACAATTGAACGGCACATCTTTTTAAAAAAGAATGAACTCTTAGGGCCTGCAGTATCAGGAAAAATACTAAGAGTGTCATTCTTTATGGGCCAGCTATTCGTTCGTCAATTATTTTATTCAATTTTATATTTCTCGTTATTGTTAGGAGTAATTGGTATTTCCGTCATGATTGATACAAAATTACTGTACTTGAGTTATTTTAGACAAGACATCGTTCGAGTCAATTTTGCAGAATTTTTTTAATCGTTACATTAATCGTCTAGCAGCTATCAAGTCATGTTTGTTGTTTTATTGGTTATTTTTTTGATCATCTACACTTCAACATAATCTAACGACAAATACCACAAATATATACTTTTTTCAGAAAACAGGATTTTGTGTTCTATGCTGTTTGTATAGCATGCTACGATTGCTCTCGTTGTTTAAAATAAATATCATTAAGCAGAGATTTTCATATCAATATCTTCGTTGGTTTGTTTTTTTTCTATTCATATTTATAATCAGTTTCTTAATTAAATGTAATCTAAAAAAATTCGCATTATTCTCGTTTAATATTACAGTGCAAACTAAATGTGTTGCAAAAATATCAAGTTTAAATGATATAAAATCGGTCCCATTTCATCATTTATCTACTTATTTAAAGCAGCCCACTTCTATTCATCAAGCGAAATATGTAACGATACCATATTCTTATGCACTATGGATGAATTCATCAAAAATACCACGGGAATTCACCATTCGTGAACATAAGAGAATAATGAAATTAATTCAGCTATTTCAAGACATCTGTGAAAAATATCATATAAGTTATATGATGAGTGATGGTACACTATTAGGTTGGTAATATGTTCAGTTATCTCTATAAAATCTCTTTTCATATGCGATTCTTTTCAGGCAGTTGGCGACATCATGATCTTATTCCTTATGACGATGATGTTGATTTTTTGGTTTCATTCGATCATAAAACTCGTTTATTTCAGCAGATAAATTCGTCAGCAGTGTTAAGCCATGTTATTATCTCCGGTGTATGTAAAATATATTTCGCTGGTGCTTCGAAAGCTGGAAAACATAAGTGGAATTGGCCATTCTTGGACATATGGTTTTATCGTGAAAATAGAACACATATCTGGTATGATGGAGATGACTGGAAATCTTTGGTTATTAAAAAGCTGGACGTGTTTCCATTGGTGCTGAGACCATTAGGTAATTGTTTCTGTAAATTGAAATTTTGAAAAATTTTTTGTCAAATTAAGGTACAGTGTGGATACCATCACCACGCAATTACACTGGGTATCATTCGTCTATTAGAAAAGATACTAACGATTCAACTCTCAGTTATTGTATACAAAATGGATATTCACATCGTACAGAAAGTCAATTGGCAAAAGTTACAGTCCGTTGTACAGAACTGATGAATGCTTATCCATTTGTGATGCGAACATGTACACAAGTCAAATGTCTAGAGGAATTAAAATTAGGACATCAGACATTATACATATTACGAGTAGATAATGGTAGAACATTTAAGCAAACAACAACAGCGAGTTTTTAAAGTTACTTGTACATGTCCCTAAGAGTTTTTCTAAAAGCGTTATAATCTATGCGTGTTTTGGACAGGCGAAGCATTTGTCCTATCACTGCCATCCGATGCAGCTCATCGAACTGACCAGAACTACCTACCAGAAAGTTTTCTCTTACGTCTCTTGGTGGCTGAACTGTAAACTGTTACGAGTTGCCTATTGTAATACATTCTCTCGACAAAAATTCTATGCACTTCCTATACTATTTCCTGCTATAAACTCAATATATAGAATTCTGTTACGATGCATTTAATATCATGATATTTTTTTAATAATCGCATCTTCTTGCTAGAATCCTATTCACAGAATCGTGATAAATCCTGCAACTTTCGGCTATCACCGATTACATTAGAATTCTATAGGATTTTGGTAGGATATGTCTAGGATCCTGTTAGAGAATCTATAAGTATCTCACTAGGGTTGTATCTTAGCTTTCTGTAGTAGAAAACATAACACAGAAAAAAAGTAACTGTAGTATAATAAAAAAAAAGGAAAAGTGAAACAGAAAAATTCATTGTCCACACATAAGAAGTACCATCGAAAGAGACAGACAGTAGGTATGCTGTTACGTGGAATGAAAAAGAGAACGAAAGAAGTTACGTAATATGCACCGGTGGTTTAATTTTCAAAATGTTTGGTAGATTCTATAAATTTTATTACTCAAAATAGATAGTGGAGAACTCGTCATATTGAAATCATCTTATAGCGGCAATACGATGTTGGAAATTGTTAGTGGTAACGAATCGGTCATTGGAAACTTGAAATATTATCGTTGGCTATGCTGAAAAGGTCATTTTTAACAGTAATATGGCAGAAACGTGGGTGCTGGCGGTGTACCTAACAACTGAGCAATAGACAGTTTTGTTCGCCGTTTAAAGCTACATCGAATGGTATATAGGAGTTTCCTTCAAACTTGTTGTGTTCTGAGAAAATTACGAAAAACGCCTCGGAATGGGTTCGCGGAGTTATTGTTCAAAGATGATCTATTTTCTGACAGATATGAGGTCCGAAGGGATACCAAGGGTGTAGAACCCCTTAAAATTGTATCTCTTTCACTCTAGATACCTTTCGAGACTTCCGTCTTTACAATGACACAAGCCCTAGAGCTCCATCTATCATGTTCGTACTCTACAGGCAATCTCCGAGGATCTACCTATCGACCAAACTTAAGCTCTAAGAACCTTAAAAACACATGGCACATAGGCTATTGAACATGCTGATTACTGTGGCAATGTTTGTTTTGATATTCGGATTAAGGAAATTACAAAAGACCAATATTTCCGAAAATGCGATTTTTCCACTATGGCCGTAATTAAAAACCTTATAGCGCCTTCATTCTTCAACAAAATTGCTTCAGATTCTCAAACTAAACTTAGTTTTCCCTGGTGCACAGCTCAGGAGGGTTAAAAGTTCTTTTCATAGTGAGATTTCCCTGAAGAAAGCTAGGTATTTTAGCCGTATATTGAGCAGACAAAGTCAATTATTTTTTCTATTAATAAGTGCTTATCGACATTTTATAAAACACCTTTTCGTTACTTCGTTACTTTATGGAGAGTAACAAAGTGATGAAATTAGTAACTTAATTAATAGTAAATATTTTCGTTACTTTACCTGAAGCGTTTTAGAAGTGCTCGCTAGTCAGCATGAATGCACTGTGAATTTCAGGAATCATGTGATAAATAATCAACAATTGCAACACGTTGGACAAATATTTTCAGGCAGACAGACGAAGGGGTGGAGTATTGCGAGTGAGAGGTGGTGAGTGATATCGTAAACGTTTCCTCTTATGATCAAAAGTCGAAATTCTTGGTCAAAAAATTAAAAGACGATAAGTATAAAAGTCTAAGTAGAGGAAAAAGTCAAAGTGAATCTTCCAGTACTAAACTACTCTAATCTCGGGGAATAGTGTTTACTCAGTTACGCTTACGCGATCTGAAACATAATATTTCTCATGCAAGATCGATTCTGACTAAGATCAGTATCGACCTAATCTGTAACTTTACAATCACTTATACCTATTGTCAAATCAGAAGTATATCGAATTATCCTGATCGGGATATAATTTCAAACTATATCCCGTTCGGAGTATAGAAAAAATTTTGCTGCAAAAAATGATATTTCGATTCGGATATGTCTCCACACTGCCTGTTGCTCTACTCCAGGGCTGGTCGAGTCCGAGTTATTTCGTAGCGGTTTTGAGTCCAGTCACTAGTGTTTCCGAGTCGAGTCGAGTCAAGTTATTTTTGCCATTTTTTCGTTTTCTGTTTATTTTTATAAACAACTTTTTCCATATGAATACATAGGTAGAAAAAAGCTCTTGAAAAAATCGTTCTATACAATACATTCAAATAGGACAACAGTTATGATTAAGTGAAAATTCAATCTTATAAATTGTAATTTTTTTATAAGAACAAATGAAAACTTTTTTGAATGAATGACTCGAATCAAACAGTCGAGTCAACGTCACCCAACTTTCGAGTCAGAGTCAAGTCAGAGTCTTTAAAGAAATGTGACTTGACTCGGACTCGTCCAGCCCTGTTCTACTCTGCTTACACAATATCGACACGTGATACGACTTTTTCAATGTTTGCTGCCTGAAAAATCTGTAGAATTTTACACTGAAATGTGTAGCTATCTAATTTACTACTAATTTAAGCCTTTTTCCCTGTCGTTCCTGCAGGAGAGTTAAATGTCTTCATTTTCTTTGTAATCGATGATAGAAAAAGTAAGATATCCATTGTTTGTTACATTGTCAGCTGAACTACTGATTTTCTATCTTACTATTCAGAAAATCAGTACAAATAGAAGAGAGCAGTGAGAGCAATATTGCAACGAGTAAACTGAGGTAGCTTTTCACCAAAACTCTCAATTTTAAGACTATATAGCTATGTGTTTTTCTCTATACAGATATACGTTGAAACAGAAACAAACACGTGCCTGCCGGTATTATCTAGTATAGGCATAAACAGCTCTTTTCTGTTCTCCTTTAACATATATGATATATCGATTAAATATATAGATTAAAAAATTTCTTGCCCGTGTAGTGTGACGATCATGAGTCTCATTTAAGAATTTCATACAGTCAAGATCTTTGTCACTGTGTCAGTCAAACAGGCTAACTAGGCTAAATCTGAGAATGTAAATGCGCCGCACAGTGAGATTTTACGCATTTTTATTTTGAAAGTAAATTCCAGTCTTATGTCGAAGTTAGTAATACATGAAGGAGAGACCTAAATATTTTCTTGAGCATAAGTAACTCAAAGAAGATGGCGCATAGAAGATCCTCTTGTACCACTGAATGGTTTAAAGTATATCATTTATAACTCTAACCATTTAAAACTATTTTAACTTTTAGTAAAAAATTTAAAATAGTTCTAAATAGTTCGATTCAAAAATATTAGCCCTAGTTGAGATTTATAAATCGAGCTGAACGCAGGCAGAGTGCAGCTTTTTACTCAGTCAACCTTTGATAATCAAATTTGTAACAAAACTATATTCTTTTCGCATAAAACACATATATGCACAAAAACTAAACTGGAAAAGAAAACTACGTTCTTTTAACAAACAGAGGGCGAAGAATCAGCAATATCGGCAATGTTAGAATTTACACTGTATAGTCCGAAATACGGTAGTTTATAAGCATTTATAACTCTCAAGTTTTCTCAAGTTTAACGGCCAATTTTCCAGCGGAAAAGCGTTTATAAATCCGTTTATAAATCAAACATTCATAAATAAACGTTTATAAATCCATTTATAACTAATGTATAACTTTCTAAGTCTATACTGATCAATATTGCCACGTTTAAATACAACTTGTCAATACAAAACAACAGAGTGATTGACTCGTTCAAGTACTTGGCTAAAGCGAATCAAGTGACGATATTTGACGACTTCTTAGACAAGAACTCGGGAAGTAAAAACACTTGCCATGTTCTTGTTCAAGTACTCACTAAGGGAGGAAATCTGTCAAGTACTTCCCAAGGCTCGGCAAGTAATCAGGTACATTCCCTCGGGTAAATTATCAAAGATTGACTGAATAAAAATGCTGCACTCTGCCTGCGTTCAAATCGATTTATGAATCAACTCAACTTTTAACTTTTCAAAATTACTTTTGAACTCTTCAGTGCCTTGTACTGTAGAAAACGTTATGAGTTCCCCTTCGCAGCGACACAATATTAAGTTCCAAAAGATCTTTATCTCTTCAACGTAGTATAGCTGAGTCTTCGTTTATGTCAACCCTTTAGCTTGTTTCTCAGTCTGTGTGGGTCAGTTTTGTGACGAAAATAGGAAGTAGAGTCATTTTTGAAAGCAATAGACACAACTATAACATAGTATTATCATCGACGATACTGGCTTCTTCTCTTTCGCCACATTGCTGTATACTGTAGAAATGCCTCGTGTTCTCGAAGAAAAGTCCGGGTAAAACACAGAGCACAATGCTATGCCTCAGTAACACAAATAATATTTAGAAAAGTCTAACAGAACCGCTCGCACAAACTTATCTTCAGCTATATCAGAATTAATTTTATTGACTACGTCTCATAACAAGTTGGTAGTGCTATCTTTCGCTATAAAACCCGATTGAGAAGCCGACAGAAGTTTGTTGTTAACGAAATGAGCATATAGTTGCCTGTGAATTAATCTTTCGGATATTTTCGATAAAGCTGGTAACAAAGTTATTGGTCGATAGTTAGATGTATCGAGACTGTCGCCATTAACAAACAGAAACACATGAATAGTGTAAAAGACAAAAAATAATGGCGTAAACAAGTATGTCAAAGGAGTGTGCACTGAAGAGACACAGGGGTGCAGATCGACCTGAAAAACTCGTTTTATTATAAGGAATGTCATATATTGTTTCCAAAAACGTCCACTCATTTGTGATTTGCTGACAGTCTTTTCGACTTATTATGATAATGCTCATAAGATCCAAAAGGTTCGAGAAAAATTAGAGTAATTCCAGAAACGTGGAGCGCACATCAGTTAATTCAGTTTTTTATGCTGATTTCAAAATGAGATTCGCTTTGCTAAAACATGTAAGTTCAATGGTGTAAACAGTAAGAAATGAGTGCGTTTCCTTGGATTATGCTAAGGTGTTTAGGTTTGGTAAAATAGATAAATTGCTGTTTCTAATAAGATGTACATAAGTATAAGACTATGCAATGGAAAAAAAACCTGTACAAAACAGGACTGACCTATTTTGTTCCTCAGCGCATTTATACTTCGGAATGCACCGGTGTCGGTCCGACAGAAAACCGATGTTCGGTATAAACCGGGTGTTCTGTAGTATGATAATATTTGTGAACTTATTACGATGGAAACAATCGAACAAAAAATTATTAAGAATCTTGCTTAGAATCACAGCATTCGGATCCATGATTATGTCTTCTTTCTCAAACGATATATTGCACCTAAGCGTCTTCTACATCCGAGAATTACGTCTCTAACGTGCTCACCCCACGACAGACGTTAATTTTACTCCCAAAAGGACTACTGATTTTTCCCGTTTTATGATCGCGTTTTTGATGGAAAAGCTCAGATGATCCTCTACAGATTGGTTGCGATTTGTGAAATAAATCCAAACGCATTTAGAATACTTAAGGGACATAAGATTCAGTTGGAACCATTCCTCAATTTTATCGATGGAAGCCTGGCACTCGGTACCGAACCTACGACATTCGTAGGACATAATAGCGAACAGTCGTCAGCGAACACAACGGATAAAGATGGTAGCAAAGTCACCATCGGCAGATCGTTTATAAAAATCAAAAACAGCAGAGGTCCTAAAATGGAGCCCTGAGGAAGAACTCCAGGGTGGCACTCCTACCGTTCTTGAAAGCCTGGAGCCTATCCGAACTCTCTCATGACGATCTGTTGAATAGCTCTCAAACCACTTATGTACTCTCCTCTTCTCAAGCATCATCTTCCACCATCAAAAAATCGATGTTTCTTCACAGGCCCTTCGTCTTTTCCATTTGAGATAAATATGGCATACCACTAAATCGACCATGGGCTACACCATTCCGCAAAAAACTTTCTGGCAACCCACTTGGAAAAAAGACTTGTGAAGAAAGAACGACTTTTAGACGAGAAAAGATGAAATACTGGCCCAAAAAGATCCATTTGTTGACCAGAAAAGATAAAGTTTTTGTCAAGAATCATCGACTGCTTGACGAGAAAAGATGAACTGCTTGTGAAGAAAGAACAACTTCTAGACGAGAAAAGATGCAGTTCTTGTGAAGAAACATCGATTTCCTGATGAGAAAAGATCAAATACTTGTGAATACTGTCATAGATATTTTTAAGCAAACAAGAAATTAAAATTACATTTCTATTGCGATTCTTACATTTCGTTTGGCAAAAAGTAGAATGAACGAAATAGTTGGATGCACGACATAATTGAAGAAACACGGAAAATGCATCCAACTATTTCCGCATCCGGTGACCGTCCTTGAAAAGTGACAAGTTTTTTAAAGTTTCCTTTCAAAGTCTGAGAAAACTCAATGTTTTTAGTTTCATACTTTTTTTCTTTTCTTTCCTGCACTCAGAAGACTTTTTCTTACGCATAGTTCGACAAAAAAAGATATGGAGAAAAGAAAAATCTCCGTTTATTTTGTTGGTTTCCTGAAAGTAAAATAATTTTAGATTTTTTCATGACGCAGTTACTAACTATCGAATAGTGTTTGTGTTACCTCATAGCAACGCACATATCGAGAAACAGAAAGAAACGCAACCAACCATTTGGTTGATTCCACTTTTTTCGAGACAAAACGTAAGAATCGGAATAGAACTGTAATTTTAATTTCCATTTTGTTGCAAAAATGTCTATCACAGTATTCACAAGCATTTCATTTTTTATTGACAAGAAGTCGGTGTTTCTTCACAAGAACGACGTTTCTTACGCTTTTTCTTACGCATAGTCCGATAAAAGAAAGTGTTGTTTTCACAAGGAGAAAATAGTTGGCTAAAATGAGTGCAGTTTTTCTAGTTTTTCTAAAGATTATTTAATTCAAATATATATTTTTGTCTGTATGTGCATTTAACGTCTGTTTAAAGAGAGATATGGAGAGAAGAAAAATCTGTTTCTTTTGTTTTGTAAATATGTGGTTCTTACAACGGTAATTAGAACATGTAATTCTCCGTTTCAAGTTTTTTCTTTTTATGTGCAACGTTCCCTTGGTTGTTGTTTTTTTAATCTTTTTCTTGCATAGGAGTTACATTCATTTAAGTTTCCCTTTTTGGTAACAGCCTAGACACATTCGTGTTCAAATAAAAAAACCTATTGATTGATTGTTGGTTTTCTGAAATTAGAATAACTTTAGGATCTTTCATGACGTAGTTGCTAACTGTCGAATAATGTTTGGGTTATTTAAGCCTTATAGTAACGCAAACACAGAGAACCAGGAAAAAGGCATCCAACTATTTCATTCATTCTACTTTTTTCGAAACGAAACAGAAAAATCGGAATAGAATGAGATTTTAATTTCTTTTTTGCTGAAAAATGTCTATGACAGTATTCACAAGCGCTTCATCTTTTCTCGTGTAGACGAACATGATCGCTCCATCGAACAATGACAACGACTGCGAACTCCAAGAGTTCTTCAAAGTTATTTGGCTTGATGATCAAGTAGGAAAAAATGAAGAAGCTTTGGAATTACAATCGAAATTGCAATCTTCATTATTTCATTGTTCAGTTTTAATCGCATTTGAAGACGCAAAAGAATGCGAAGAATACTTACGACAATATGATGATGACGAGAAAATTGTCTGGATTGTTTCTAGAAATTTAGGTCAAACATGTATCCCTAATGTTCACGATTTATTAGCAATTTCTGTCATTTATGTCTATCGTTTTGACAAAAAAGTACACGAAGTGTGGGCGCGACAGTACAAAAAAGTAATGTATTCTCTTCTTTAAATATCGTGTTCATCCACAGTTGTTCACCTTAGATACTAGCAGTCACCTATGATGTGACTGAATTATTTCCCAAATTATCGCTACATGGACGAATGCAAGACCGTCTGTTGTGTTCATTCTCTGATTTTACCGCAGATGAGCAGTCATCAACAAAACTTAATGTTGAATTCATGTATTCTCAACTGATTGTTGACATTTTGATGCAAATAACACCATTATCAACAGATCAAAAACAATTTATTGAGATGTGTAAAAATGAATACCGCAATGATAAATGTGCATTAAGTCGAATTGATGAATTCGTTTTGAAATATGAACCGAAGTATGCTTCTTGGTGGTACACATGTGATTCATTTGTTTATCGTCTATTAAACAAAGCATTTCGTTTAAAAGACATCGATATGTTATTTCTCTTTCGCTTTTTTATTCGAGACTTGTATGAACAGTTACAAGAACTCTCTTACTCAGGTGAACCAGAGAATGTTCTGCGTGTCTACCGAGGACAATCGTTAAAACCAGATGAATTCGAACGTCTCAACTCATCTATTGGTGGGTTTATTTCACTGAATAGTTTTATCTCTACCAGTCGTCATCGTACATTGGCCGAGGTATATGCTGGCCCAACAGGAGTTTTATTTGAAATTGAATGTCATTCACTTCATCTCTCCTCTAAGGAAGCAACAAAGAGACCATTTGGTGACATATCATCAATGAGTAGCTTTGGCGACACAGAAGCAGAAGTGTTGTTTATGCCTGGTTCAGTATTTCGGCTTGATGATATCAAGAGCGATAATAGCAATATCTCGGTTATTAAATTAATATTAATTGCAAATGATGCAACTAATTATCCATTGAAACAACTCCATCAATATATGCAAAATCATCTGCTCCATGAAGAGAATAATTGGGCAAAACTAATAGGACTCGGAACACTGTTGAAAGAAATGGGTAAGAGAGATAAAGCTGGACAATATTATCGAAAATTATTAGATTTCAGTAGTGAAAAGGAAAATGTCACTGATTATGTTCGACATGCGATGGACATGCATGACAACGAAGAACCGAATGATGAGCAACTGAATTGTTTTTTGAAAGAATTAGTTAAATTTCGTCAAAACTTTCCTGAGAATGATCGAAATATTATTAATTGTCACGGTTTAATTGCTGAAACATACCGCCGACGAAACAATATGCAATTGGCATTCGAGCATTGTCAAATTTCTCTTCTTCTGGCACTCGATAACGGTAATTATCCTTTGCTAATCGCTGCACGCTATCAAGCCCTTGGTTTTTTGTATGATGCACAAGGAAATGATGCTCAATTAGCTCTTGAGAATCATCGTCATTCCCTGGCCATTCGAGAGAATTATTTACCTAAATATCATGCTGACTTAGCTGATGCATACAAATATGTTGCCTTGGTTTATCATCGAATGAAAGCCTACCAGGAGTCATTAAACTATGACAAAAAAACACTCGAAATTCAAATGCATTGTCTAACTCACTCTCATCATGACCTTGCATTCACCTATTGGAGGATCGGATCTTGTTACAATTTATTGAAACAGTATCAACAAGCAAAACAATACTATCAGCAAGCTTTCACAATTTTTCAGAAAAGCCCTGCCAGAGTTAATGAAACGTTAATTCAGATGGAAAGAATCATGCAAAATAATGAAAAACTTTTGCTGGTCGATTAGATTCTTTCATTTATCAACCATTTTTCCATTGGAAACTTATTTTTTGAATCCTATGCTTACATTTTAACACTAGCTTTTGAAAGTGATTCTATCGCGAAAGTCATATTATATTTTTGTTTCGAATAATTTCACCAGAATAGCACGAACTCAAAAATTCAGCGTCATGAAGGAAATGAAGTACAGAATAATTTCGCAAACGAAAGATGTCTAATGTAGAAGATCCGAGTTGCACTTGAGAAATGTTAATTTCACCAACATTTCTTTTGTACGAATTCCTCTGTGTGGTCGCATTACAAAATACAGGATGATACAGAGAGAGAATAAAAAATGAACACAGTAGTCAAGGTCTGTTTCGAAACCAAGAAAACGAGAGAGAAAGAACGAAGAAAAGAAAAGAGAAACATACTATTGTTTCTTCTGAAATTCGTTTTGAAGTACAAATATACTCTATAACTGCATAATATATATACATAAAAAGAACTTCTTTCGAAAGCGTTACATTTAATATAAAAACTAATAATTATATCAACCCGGAGTACACGTTCAAATTGTTCAAACAGCATTCGGATTTTCTTTTGGGCAGCACGATGCCCAATGCCATAAAGATAAATAACAAATTCACCACTTCTGCACTGGTTATGAATTAAACCATCAGCAAATAAATACTGTTGTTGACCTAATTCAACTACAAAAGGTTGTATATAGAAATTTAAAACGTACAACGTTTATCAAATCCCTACCAGTATTTTCATATGTTCGGTTTTCTTGTTGTTGAAATGATGCTGACTGTAAAGATGATGCAACTGTTCGCTCGCTGTTGTACAAATCTTCTTTTGTTAAATGATATGATGAATCACTCGAATCTTGCGTACTAAATCTCTGTTTTGATATTCTTGAACATGATCTACTCCGTGATGATTTAGATGAAACAGAAGCAAATGTACAAAACACATGAGATCGAACCAGTTTTATGAGGAAAAAAGAAGACTGTTATCCTTTCGATATTATAAAGCGGCTCACTCTTTTTCTGAATAACTTTTGAACGATGAAAACTACAGAGGCACGATTTTGCCATTCGACAAATAAAATCTGACCTCACCTAGAGCGCGTTAAATAGGAAAATAATCAAATATTTCGTATTTAACGCGTTTAAATTCCTAAACTCAACACGGTCGAACGTTACTTCAAAGAAGAAATGAAAAAAACTGCGTTTACACTCATTAACTTCTAAACTTTAACGCCTTAGAGATGCAACTTAACCCGTTAGATGTTTCATATTTAGTGCGTTCTGAGGATTGTTAGCCACTTCAACCTATTTCATGACTCTCATACTAAAGAGGACATTTTGGACTATCTATATCAAAACATCAACCCATTCCTACTACAAATTCTGAATTGCATCTGTGTTTTCCAGAGATATTGAGCCACATCATAATATCGAAAGGATAATACTTACAACATGAGCAGGTTGAACTACTTGAATAGGAGTAGTTTTTATGATTTTGAAACAACTTGGCTCGAGAGCGTTGAAGTGACCGTGAACGTCGTAGAGGAAGCGATGGTGTACTTCTTATTGTACTTCTTCCTTGCAAATGCTGATGTGTTTGTTTACGAACTAGAACAAAAGGATTGACTATTACTCGAAGCAAAACGTCCGAGTCTGTCATTCCTGAAATACACATAGCGAATTATTTCACTAAATACGTGCCGATATAGAGCAGATATCGTTCTACAACATGGCACAAGTTTCACACATCCATCTACCATGGTTCGGATGCTACAGAGAATCTCCGAGGACCTACCTATTGGCCAACTCTGCGTTCTAGGAACCTTAAAAATACATGGTACATAGACTATCGAACTCGCTGATTACTGTGGCAATGTTTGTTTTGTTGTCTGGATTAAGAGAAATGCAGACGATTCTTTCGGAAAATATGATTTTAGTATGATCGCAGTGGAAAACTTTTTGTATTATGGTGGCATATTATTCTATTGTCCAGTTATCTTTAAGTGATTAATGATAGTGATATGGTTTATCTATACACATATACAGACTTTTCAAATAGAGTAGATATTGTGCCCGTTCATCTAATCGATGAATAGCAGGGTCGTAAACTGTTGTTGCTGTGTGAGATATCGGAAGCTTCTTTACTACAGGTTCCAAATCGATACATGTAGCTTTAAAGCTTTCAAAATCTTGACTAACACTACTTAAATTACCTCAAATCGACTGATAATAATTTTGTCTTGTTTCTAAATCATATTGGTCACAAATAAAACTGTTGCTTATGTAGTCGCGGCATCTGCTACGTTGATGAGATTCTAATTCTTCGTTTCTCTCTTGCGAAAGCTCTCGATGCATTCTTTATGTGATGAAACAACGAGCTTTAACTAGTATAACTTCACTCTAATGATATGTATGTAGAGCAATGGTAACAATATACATATATGAGAAGAAAAGAAAGTGTACCATTCAAAACAAGAACTTGTCTTTTCTATCGTATATACATCTATGCTTTATCTCAATTATTGACATTACATATCTGTTTAGCTTTTTGTTTCATTGTATTAAAGTGTTCATGAGTTCATATTTATAGTTCATTAGTGATAAATAGATAAACACATTCATAATGATTCATTATCAACTG
>CAJNOQ010004672.1:0-16988 GCA_905250885.1 Didymodactylos carnosus | reverse complement strand
TATCTAAAAGACTGTTAGAATTATAGACGAGACATTTTACTAAGTATTCATGCAATAAATCTTTCGATGTTAAGTATTTTATAAAAATTTAAACATCGTTCTACGAACTTTTGATCAGCCCTAAGTATATAATTTTGATTCGTAGAACAAGAAATTTAATTTTTTTTTATTTAGTTTTGGTTTATGTAAAGAAGGCATTGGCTACGGCGGAACAACAAGTACATTTTGTGGAACACCAGAAGTAATAGCAACAAAGATTATATTTTATAATTTATAATTATGTTTTTCTCTTGTCTTGTAGTTTTTAGCTCCAGAAGTGTTAACCGAATCGTCGTACACACGAGCTGTTGATTGGTGGGGTTTAGGTAGGATTTTCTCTCATCGAGAATTAATTTGTATAGGATCATCTATTTGTTAACAGGTGTTCTCATCTATGAAATGCTTGTCGGTGAATCTCCGTTTCCCGGCGATGATGAAGAAGAAGTATTTGACAGTATTGTTAATGATGAAGTAAAATATCCAAAATTTTTATCAATTGAAGCAATTACAATTATGAAAAGAGTATGATGATAATAATTTGACTGTTTAAGATAATTAGAGAGTATTTTTTTTATTTATAATTTAGTTACTAAGAAAAAATGTCTCTCATCGACTTGGAGCGGGTGAAAAAGATGCTGAAGACGTCAAACGACAGTCATTCTTTAAGGTAAAAGAGATAAATCTATGTTGTTTATGTATGTATGCTGAAATATAACAGTAGTTTTGAAAAGAATCTATCGAGTTCAAGGGAATAAAATGCTGCTTTAAGTATGTGTATCTGGAGAAAAGTAACAGGAAAAGGAGCGATATGACACTGGAATTCAAGTTGTCACTGAAATTCACAAGTTTACCCAAAATGGCGTTACTAAGTCACTATCAGTTCGAAGTGTGTGTCCACCTATCTTACAGGATTTTGCCTCTCTTAATCGGATCTCAAATTCACGTATGTAAGTATAAAATTGTTAATCCTTTTTAAAAAAGCGGAAGATAATTGATAGTTTTTCTTGAGCAATACTAACACTACATGTGATGCTCAGTACAACATTTAGACAGTTTCTCTCCAAAATAAATCGTCTTGTATTTCAACTGATAGACGTGTAGGTATCACATTGATAATAAATATGTATTAATTATTGTTCTTTTTTATTTTTTAGCAAATTAATTGGCAAGATATGCTATCAAAGAAGATAAAACCTCCATTTGTTCCGATAGTGGTAGGCTATTTTTATTCTTATTTTAATTCTCTTGTTATTATAAAATTAAATATTTTTTACTGCTATCGTTTGATAGCAAATATCATGGAGAACAGCGTTATCGATTACGGGGTGGCAAACCACCCCCTCGTTTGGTTACAGTTACTCAAAAAATTTTGACTTACTCGAATTTTTTAAGAAATTTAAGTTAAGAAACTGCCTTTGATGCATCTGAGTAAGTGGTTTTCTCTAGCTTCTGAGTAATCAGATTTGATCTTGTCTTGCCTATTTTCCATGAAACTTTACATTTTAAATTCCACTATTAGTCCAACAGCGAGGCTAGCCTAATTACGCTGTTCAAATTGTAAATATAAACTAAAGTTCAGTTTCGCTTCGTATTTATACAAATAAAGATGAATTTTTTAATTTAAGAACCAGTAAATATCTATACTAGGAATTAGCAATCGGCTGTAGCGACATGAGAAAGGAGTAAAAAAAACAGAATTATACAGGCAAATAATTTTGTTTTTTCGTTCTCACGCATACGAACGAAAAATGGTAGTCAGTTCCACAATTGAATAAATATCTTTTAATATCAACTAATTTTTCTTTTGTTTTTAGCATAGTGCCGATGATGTTAGTAATTTTGATTCTGAGTTTACAGCTGAAGAGCCTATATTAACACCACCCGAAGATCCACGGCCAATTCGAGAACAAGATCAAATAAATTTTACTGGATTCGATTATATCGGTGATTGGTAATATTTAGCTAAAAATCATTTTGAAATTAATCTTTCTTACAAAAAACATATACGCCTCTATTTATTCTTATCACTTTTTATACTACTAGAACTTTCTATTTACTATTGAAACTAAAACAAAATATTTTTCTAAACTCTTTTTATATGGTGCTATAATCAGAATGAGAGAACAATACTAGTCTATATTTGTCAAAAACAATCATTCTATTCTACTGCAGTGAAACAGTGTAGTTCGTAAGAATCGAATGTATGTTTTTAGAAGAAAAAAAACCACATATACATTTGTTAGACAAGTTTCACTAATTTAACAAAGAAAAATTTTAATACTTTGTCTGTTTTATTAAATAGCGCTAAGCAAAGTGAGTTATCTATCTGTTTCATTTGCTCATAAATAATATACAACGATCGTTGTCTCATCTTCTGAGATGACGTAAAATTTTCAGTTTTTTTTCTTAGCTACTGTTTTATATTTGACAAATATACTATATTGGTGTGTGTTCTTTTATGTTTCTATCGGTGAGTTACATTCAATATTTTATGTTATATTATTCTTTTCTCTACTCATCTGCTTTACATTCCAGTTAATATGATTTTTCTTTCTGAGTGAAACGAACACAATTTTTTTCTTTTTTTTTTTTTTTTTGTTTTTATTCTCTGCTCAAAAAGATACGTAATTTACATGAGTTAATAAAATGTGAGACATTTGTTTTTGTATATATTAACTGTAATTCGATTATTTTTTACACATCTCTTTCTTCAATATAGTTTTTCATCTTTTTTTTTTAAAACACATACGCACTTTACATTAATTGCTAATATTCTACTCTGTTTTATATTTTAATATTTTGTATATTAGAACGAAGTATGAGTTGTTATTTGGTTTATTTGTTGGTGCTTGTGTTTTGTGACTCTATCAAAGTTATATCGCCATCGCATTTGATGTTTTTTTCACAATGTGACTTAACTTTGAATACAACGCTCCTTCTCTCTTTCTGAAATAATCATCGCCATACTTAATCTGTTATCTTCTAATATATTAAGCATATTTCATTTGGTTTTCTCTTTTCATTTTCATTTTTCATTGGCAGAACAAATAAAATAAACATCTTTTCTTTCACTTATATACGACAATTGATTTATTAATTCCAGACAACATCAAATAAAGTTGATTCTATTGTTAAAATACATGCGAGGTTAACTTTGAAAAGGAGGTTTTTTAATCGAGCAACTTGAATGATTTCCTATTGTGATTTTATCATTATAGAAGTTATTACAAACGTAAAAAATGAAAGGACAGAGCGCAGATGCCGTATACGATGCTGCATCGAGCACGTACTGAGGAGACTATTTTAAGAGGTCAGCATGTACTAAGTAATGGAAAATGTGAACGGGTACGTATAGGAAATATCTAAAAGAGACATGAAACTATTTTTCGTGAGAGCGTACAGTTAAAGAGTGGCTCAGTGAAACAATGCAGCTCATGAATCCCATGGAGATTTCCACTTTCGAAAAGTTCAAGAATTAGTAAGTTCTTTGATCATCATAGTACGGCTATGAGAATGGTAGAAATAGTGTGAGTAAGGGAATAGTAGAAATATGGACCATACGTCAACAAAAATAGGCAATTGTATTGTATGACATATTTATTTGATGAGTATTACTAATATAAATTTCATAATTCGACTTTTCTAAAAGCTCAAAATATTTCTCGGCCTTCGAACTTGTCAGTGAAAATTCTCCACTCCATGAACCTAATGCGATGCTGGTGGCATATTGAACTATGAAAGTGGATATTAGCGTTATAGTTGTTTGTGTTATGTTTATTGAGTATAAAGTCTGTTCCACTGTATCATGCGATCCTAATGAGCAAAAATGTTAAGTTTGATTAATGTACTACCTTCCATGATAATCACCGACACGAATTTAACAAGAAAACATTCGATGGCTATGTGGTAGTTGGGATTGATGTAAGAGGATGCACGAAAATTGTTCAGGATATTTCAAAAGGCGAAAGTTAAAATGTAAAGGCACAATGAATCTCATTGATAAACGTAACTAGTTTGACACGCCCTGAGAGATTCTTATTTACCACTCAATGTACGATCATTTCGGCTACTCAAGAATATACATAAGAAAGTAGTTAAAAACTGAAAGAAGTGAGTTTTTGATTTAAATATTGTCTTATCCATCGGGTTTTAGTAAACATCTCATAGGAAAAAAATCAATTTTTTTTCTCTGATAAAGCTTTTAATGACAAACTGTTTTTATGAGATTTTATCCATTTTAGATTGCAGGTGCTTCATTATAATCACGTTCTTTTGCTAATTGTCCGTATAATTTTGTCAATATAATTAGATAAGATATAAGGAGGTGCGAAATAGAAGTGTAATTTATCATAGGGCAACGAAACAAAGATTATGGATACTCTGTGTAAAGAGATCGTGAAAAGCTAATTTTGACTATTAGTTAGTCCGATGTTTGGATCACATTTCTACTTAATTTTAAAATATAGACTGATTTTATGTTATCAGATAATAAAACTCTTCTATATGTTATGGAGTAATAATAATCTTTCTTTTCCACTATTTAACTAAATGAAGCGTTCATCTATAGAATATGAATACTTTTCTATCTTTATCACATGGGTTAACGATGTTATTTGAAATCTATCTGAATAAAGCAACGATCGTACAAGATTGTCGTGACGATTTGAAAGAAATATGAATTAACAGAATTGTATCACAGTAGTTAATTAAACATCTGGAAATACCGATACTAAAACAAAATACATGATAATTTAATTAATGATACAAAAAACATCATTCAAATTGCTTCACATACAAAAAGTAGTCATATTTTTGGATATAAAATATTCTTCTAGACACGATTTTTTCAAATAGATGTCAAAATCATATCGCGATTGCACTTTTATCTTATAGCCACGATATTAAACAAAGTTGAGGTAGAACTTCCTAACAGATCTCACTCATCATTTTGTGTTACACTGACTTATAATATATAATCTTTACTGATATTCGAAGTTTTGTTATATCTCAGCAATTTATCACCTTCAAGTCGCCAAATGTTACCATCGATATTTTAATTATGATGAACAAAACGGATAATAGTCACGGTGAGAACAAAACGATTGTGTTGTAAGTCTTGTGTAGTTATGTGGAGAGTTTGACGCGATAAATCTCAACTACGGTCGCTAAAGCATCAGTAAACAACATCACGTTGAGATCTCGCGTGATGTTCTGCAAGACGCGTCCATTTGGTGAAGCTTTCGTTGAGTCACGGATCATCTCGGATTCGATCGCTATCACGATAAGAATTGCGCAACTGATTTACCATTTGTGGGCAGAAATCAGCGTGATTTGAAATGGCTTAAAACATACAAAATAGAACATTTTCTTTTGATTATATATATTTTTTCTTCCTCTCTTTGTGTTTATTACAATATTTCATAAAAAGTAAAATCATCTCCGTAACTCAAGAACCATGATAAGTAGGGACTTTTACTTCTGTATGGTCATATGGCTTCCTGAGTGCTAATCACCCAGAAAAGTTGAGTCTCTTTAACTGGATGATTCATCAGATAATAGCGTTGCATTTTTTTTTCTCAAAAAAATGCTTATAACTCTTGATCCACAAGGGATGACAATTTTTCTTTTTTACCAAAATGTAGCCCTAATTTTCTTCAATTAGCTCTTAATGGCCACTAAAATACAGTAGTTTTACGATCGAGAGTCACTTTTGAAATATGAGGTTCATTACAAAAAAGCTTTTATAAATCAGCCTAGGATATATTTTTTTCACTTTAAAATTGTGTCAAATAGACAGAACCATTGTTAAGGTGTCAACCACATACTCATCTTGTTTTGAGCCCGTTTCTAGTAGAATTACTATAATTCTGAGTGAAAATGACAACTACACTTGAATTTTTCATCTTTTGTAGAGAATTATTTGTACTTTAAGTGCACATTCTTTTGAAAATATTAAAAATGTAGGTTTTTCTTTTTTTTTCTTCTTTTAGCAACAATTTGTAACTTTAAACTAATAAAGAAAGATACGTAACTTGAGATTTTTGTTAAAATTCAAAAATTTAACTTTCAAAAGAGTGTGTAGTTAAAGTTTTCACTTAATAGTCAAATGATCATCAGGCTAAAAGAAATACTTATGTCTTTCTTTTTTTGAAAATATGTATTAAAACAAAATTTGTCCTCAACGAAATAAAGGAATAAAAATAAAATAAATACAATTTTTTGCACTTTCAGAATATTAATAAGTTACTGTTTGTTCGTGGTCATTATAATCATTCATTGTTTTCTTCTGTTTCCGTTATGCTGTATAGATTTCAAAAGTTTTTAATTTCCGACGATGTGGCCAACATCCATGTCAAAAGTCTGGCCTGTAATACTGACGCATGATTCAATGCATCTCGACAAGTTAATTCCATGACATTAGTTTTATGAAAAAATTGTTTGAAAGCTAAGAATAGCCAAAACTTTCTTTAAAAATAAAACGAAAGAATTTTAAAAAATCTGTATTTTGATCCCTCAAATTCGCTCCTATAATTTCTTTTCAATAATTGTAAGTTGAGACATAAATAGAACATAAGGTTAACTTCCAATGTGCCGTCTACTAATCAATGGTTTATTAGTATCAACGAGTGAATTTAATCAAATAAATATGATTTTGAAAAAGTTTATTGTGAGACTAGAAGAACATCAGAAGTAAAGGATCATTTATGTATGTATTTCAATGTACAATTCCTAATCTAGATATACAAATGTTGAATTTACACAGACGAATGCATAGATTATTTTTCTTTTTAATAATTTGTTTTTGTTTTGTTTTTTTTCTTCTTCTTTTGTTTTGTTATTTTGAGAACACATTTTTATCCGAAATAAAAATAAATAAATAAAAAAATAGAACAAAAACAAACAAATAGTAACAAATTATTATAAGCGTACAACGAAAAATTCCAAGAGAGAATAAAGGACTATTTCGTATATTTGTCAATAAATAACACGAAATATTTTTCATCTTTTAAAGAATTCAATTCATTTTCAAACGAATGACTGAGGTGTATGTGTGTCTATGTGTATAAAGTTGAAAGACATAGAAGACAATGTAACGATAGATATAAAGTAAGAGAGAGAGAGAAAGAGAAAGAGAGAGAGAGAGAGAAGAAAAGACGAAAAATGAAACACATACTTAAAATTTGCGTATACAAGGAGAACAAGAATAACGAAAAAAAAAAGATTTAAAATTAAATAATAATAATGGATTTATTTATTTTTTTCAAGTTTAATATAAAATTATCATTTCATAATGTCATACCCATACGTTGTAATGCTAATAGAGCATTGACAGCTTTCTAAAATAAGAATTATTTTCTAACATAATATATTTTTAGTTATTATATCTAATTACCTGCCAACGTCGTCTGATAACAAAGCGTCTTAATTTTTTTGTTGATAATTTTTTTTCTGTTTCATCATCAATATTCTTTGGTGAAACAGTTTTTGGATGCCTTGTTAACCATGGATGTTGAAGACATTGTTTAGCTGCTAATCGTTTTCTAAAAAAAAAAAAGACATAAACCACAATAATGTATCTCTATAATATATAAATAAAAGACTAAATTAGAAAATAAGTATGATTTACTACAAGAAAACAAGACAAAAAAAAAAGCGTCTTTTCAATTATAAATACATAGAAATAACTTACTCTTTATCTTTAATTAACAGTTTTGAAATAAAATCTTTTGCATCTGCTGAAATATCTGTAAATGCTTCATCATCAAAGTCATAATTTGCCCGATTAATATTTGCATACGTATCATTATCATTATCACCCATAAATGGGCTTAAACCGGATAATCTAAAGTAAAAAAAAAGAAAGAAAAACAAGAAAAGTCAATCTTCTTTTCATTTTCTATTGATAAAATTATAAATTTTTATAAAATTTTACGTACAATACATAACAAATGACACCAACAGACCTAATAAATGAAATAAACATAATAAAATTGAATATATATTTTTTATAAAAAATTTGAACTTTATTTACCACATATCTGTACCATATCCAACACGATCAAAATTAATGACTTCTGGTGCAACAAATTCTGGTGTACCAAATAAAACTTTTAATTGTTTTGTTGGATCATATTTACGTGCTAAACCAAAATCAATTATTTTAATTCGATGACCATCACGATTTAAACATAATATATTTTCTGGCTAAAAAAAATTCAAATAATTATAAAATAGTGAGAATTATGACAATATGATATTAATTTTTAAATTAAATTTTATAAATTATTTTACTTTCATATCAAGATGAATTATATTTGATGAATGCATAAATTGTACACCTTCACATATTTGCATCATATATAATTCACATAATCTTTCTGTTAAAATAAAATCATCATCAATAACACGTTCAAATAATTCTCCACCAGTAATTCTAGAATATAATATACAATTATTTAGATATAAAATAATATTAAATAAAAAAAAAAATAATCTAAAAATACATACAATTCCATAATAAGACAAATTTCTCCCTTCTTTTCGTATGCATCATATAATTGTAATAATCTTGGATGTTGTAATGCTTTCATAACATCAATTTCATTAATAGCTTCAATACGATCTTGTTCTTTTGATATTTGTATAAATTTTGCAGCCAACTGTCTCTCCGTAGATTTTTCACGACATCTTTTAACTTCACCAAATTTACCTCTTAAAAGAAAAAAAAGAAAAAATAAATAAAAAGAAAAAACAAAATTTAATATAGAAAAATTATTTAAAAATTTTACCTTCCAAGAAATTCTAATAGTTCATATTCATCTGTTATCCATTTTGTTTTTTTAATAACAACATTTCGTGGTAAAAATGGTGGATCAACATCTAAAATAAAAGAAGAAGACAAAAACAAACCAGGACTAAAAATCTTCTTATCATTTGTTTTAGATTGATTTTATTTACTTTAACTGTAACATATTATTTCAACACATCATCATCATTTGTTTTTCTTTATAGTTATAATTTTTAAGATACTTACCATCTTCCAGAACAACTTCGGATGGATGCATTATTCGTTGAGCATCAGCCCTAGATTCAAAACAAAAAAAAAAAATGACATTTAAAATATATTAGTCTATTATTAATTATTTGTATTATATGAAAATTGATAGAAGTGTGTATTAGATAAAGCGTTATTTTATCCAGCTGATTAAATTTTTTTCATGATTAATCTTTATTAGTAATTAATCTGTCATGTGTATAAAAACGTAAAACTAGTATGTTTTTTCTCTTTTTATATACTGCTACTATTATTGGAACAAATATCAATTACTCGTTTTAAACGATGTGTATATGGTGATGGAATGTGTTGACTGTTTTCTTCTTTTTCTTGTTTTTTTTTTTTTTTTTGTTGTACATCAATAAAATAAGAAATAGCAGAGAAGCAAGAAGATAAAAAATGCATAGATTATAATTGTAGATATTGAGGAAAACGACAGAAAATCGTGATATAGATTACACTCATTCTATGTGTTATATAAACAAATCGTGATATATTTAGTCATAGAAAATATCATATAGATCCATTTAGGTGTCCTTGTATATAAAATTCGTTTTACATCAATTGCAATACACTATATATATTAAAGTTTGCACAATACAAACCAAATAATAACAATAAAGATTATGTGAGAAGGAGAAAAACAACGATAATTGTGAAGGTTAAACAACAATAAATTCTTTATATTTCTCTACCTAGATGATACTAATACAAAAGACATCTTCATATTGTTCAAATTGAATAGAATATCGAGGGTTGCTGTAGAACAAACTATTAAATATTGAAGGATTTTTGGAATTCTAGATGTCTTCTACCTACAATTTTGATATCAATATTTAGATATAAACTAAATGTAATATAGTATGAATAAAATAGTATTATTCTATAATGTGTTTGATCACTAGTTTTACAAAGCGTGAAAAAAGCATTAATAATAGCAAATTAAGTTGTTACTTACTAAAGCTGATAGAGATATTTGTTTTATATGTGTGAGTAAAGCAGATTGTGTTATACTGTGTATTAGTTATAACCCACCCATATAATTTTATTAGTGAATCTTGTTTATATTTTAAGGGTTTATTTGGATTGAATAGTGTTGAATCGGAACGAATTGCATCTTCAGATGAAAAACGACGGTATTGATCCAATAAATTCGCTTCAGACATAAATCTTCCTCTTTTTAACATAGTACCATTATTTGTTGCTGATGATATAGTATTTTTTTCTTCTATATAACTTGAATTTATAGCTATTGTTGGTGACGGTGATAAACGTTTATCATCATTAACACTATTATTATTCACAACTGGCGTCTCAACAACTGGTAACGGTTTGAAGCTAGAAATATTTTCATCAAGATTATCTTCATCAACAGTCCATAGTTTTGTTCGATGAGGTTGTTGCTCGTTTCGTAGTCCATTGAATGATATTTTCGTCTCTTTCGATAGATTTTCACATGATATTGCTTTAGTGTCCGAGAATTTCTTAAATTCTGAGTATACTGGCTCTTTCTTTGACGATATAACAACTGGTGTACTTTTCGGTATAATAGATTCATGTGGTTTTGATGATGTTGAGGATACACGTAATGATCCTCGTCCGAGTGTTTGTCGTTGAAATGTTGTCGATGATTTTATCGTAGTAGGAGATGTTGCCGAAGATGGTATATCTAAGGTCGATAGATTTTCTAAACTCTTTCGTCGCTGAAATGTCACTGGAATACTATTGTTCTCATCTGGTTTTGTAAATGATGAATGTTGATCTGTTGTATTACGCGTTTTTTGCATTGACGATATAGTTGGACGTGCAAACGACGGATTTTTTGTAGGAATATTTGATTTAAATATATTTTTCGATTCACAAGAACCGATTGATGATGATGTATCTTGATTATCACTATTGGATGAATCAGTTGTTGTAGCTGTTGTACTTGAACGAGATAAAATTGATAAAGTATTTTCACTTCCAGCAAGTAAACTATCTTCAGATGTTGCATGAGTAATAATAATGGGTGATAATTGTATTGCTGAATCATCATCATTTACTAACACATTTGATTGATCTAACGTTTTTGTAAATGTGTTCGTCGACGGTGTCGGAATTATATTTAAAGTCACCGGTGTAAAAAGTTTTGGTATTAATTCTGTGCGATAAATATTATTATTTGTGGTTTGTTTTAATGGTCGTTTTAGATTGTTCTCATTCCTATCGTGATTTGTACGAAATGTAGTTTGATTATTTTCAGATGAAATACGTTCATAGACAATAATTGGTGATGATTTTTGTATCTGACTATTTGCTTTTTCGACAACAACGATCGGACCATTATTTGGAAAATTAAATGAGGTTGAAGGTACAGAAGATGTTGGTATTGATTGTTTCTTTTGCGAAACATCATTACGACGTTCCCATAATTTTGAAAAGACACTATTTTTATGTGTCAAATGATTAGTTCTTACACTACCATTCGTTGGTGAAGATGAAGGTGGAGAAAGACAACTTCCACCATTTTCCATAGATGAAGTCGATGATGTTGAACATCTTGGTGATGCAATTCTTGTATTAGTTGGCTTTTGAAATTTAATAATAGATGATGACATATTTGAGACCGATCCTTTTTCAAATAGATTAACAATATCGGCTACACGTGGTTGAGGTAAATTTAAAGCTGTTTTATAGGAACGAACTTTTGTCTTATCGCTAACATCATTATCTGTAATATTATCTTTTGACGATGATGAAGGTTCTTCAATAATATCGGCAAGATTTTTATCATTAAACGACAACGATGTAGACGGCGATTCTATTGATGTCAGCGATGTTAGTGATTGTGATGAACGTAATGGTTGATTCAATGAAAATGTATACGTAGTCGAATATGACGGTAATTGAACAGCAGTCGTATTCGTTTTAGTCGGTAATGTTGTAACATAATAGTCACGTGATGATGACAACGGCTTGTCATTCTGCGCATGAGTAGATGTAGAATATTGATAACGATCGCCATTATTAAATGATGTTGTTCTTTTATCAGTACTCTGACTACTAATAGAATTACCAAGATGATCATTATCTTTGTTCAAATAAAATGGTGTAGCTACGTTAATATAAAGGGCAGCAGAATTTTGATTATTATTATTACTATTAATAGATCTGTACGATAACGGTGGTGGTGATTGTGGTGGTAGTGGTGGCGGTGGTTTTCGTCTAAATCGAACATCGTCCACTGATGTCCAGCGATGCATCAGAATTTTTTTTCTCGTTTTATTGAAGAAAAAAAGTAGAGAAGAAAAAAGAGAAAAGAGAAAAAAAAATGTTTATCTGCACGATGATTGTATCATAAGTAACAAGAAAGCAAAGAAATTATTGCCTAAAAAAGTAAGATGTACATGTTCAATTAATGATGATGATAATAATAATAATAATAATAATAATGATGATGGTGATGATAATAATCGTAAAGACTTAAAATATTAGAAATAATCAAATACTGAATTATATTACATGAACGTATTCATATACCATCACCTTTTTTTTCTTCTTTCTCGTTCTTTTTCTTACATACAATGTTGCATAGGTGACCACCCCTAAGACAAGCAGGTATATACTTCTCATTTTCCTTCTTTTATTTTGTCAACCTCTTCTATACACGTGAGATGTTTTTATTGTACAAAAAAGGTATGAATTGCCTTGTTCGTCGTTCTATTAGTAATAAAAATTGAATTTAATAAGTTACAAATGCAAGAAACTAATCATAATATTTTTCTTTTTTTCTTTTTCCTTTTCGTTCCTTGTACATAGCAAAAAAAAAATACGGCATATAACGTGTTTTCACCAGACTTTTGACTGGTATACAAAAACGCTCAAGAAATATTTCATGGTAGTAGAGATAAATAAAAATAACCAATACACAGTGAAAAAAAAAGTGAAAATTTTTATATATTTTCTTATTATGATTAATCTTTTGAAGAAAAAAAAAGCCTATATTTAGTTCTATAAATATCATGTAATTATTAGTATACTCATCATCCAAATATTTGAATGACTGTTTAAATGAGATGCATTCTCATCAAATAAATAGAAACCAGATAGAAAAACGAACTCGTAGAAAACATTGTTCTTCAAAAGTTGACGTTAAAACATTATGATTCACACTTACTTTAACCATGCCATAAAATAAATGATAAATCACTTTTTTTAAAAATCTCTACTATGCAAATATATTGTTAACGATAAGATAACGACAAATTGTCTAGACCGCAAAGTTTTTTTCACTATAAACTATCTGTTGTACATCTTATAATAGAACATATGGTCAAAACTTAAACAGAATCAGATGTTATAGAAGAAAAAAAATGTTTTGAAGCTTGATTTTTACCTATCGAGGAAGCAATTTTTTGTCATCTCAATAGATATGTCCACGTCTTCTCACATTCTTAAATCGTAAAGTTTCTTTGCATCAAATCATAACCTTATTAAACTTTATCTAGTAAATATAAAAAAATTTATATGAATACGAACATATTCAAAAGTTTCTTGTGACTTATTATTTTTTAAACTCTTATTAGCGCTCAACTTTTTCTTCATTACTTTATTGAGAGAAAAAAAAAAGCCCACGTGAATATACAAAAGCTATTTTGTCTGCTGTGCATATAATGATAGATGAAAATATTCGTCTAAATTTGATCATATTTCGATCATTATAGAATATTTTACGTCATAGACAAGGTTAAAAAGGTATATGTAGGTATAGTTTTATCCAATTTTGATTGTTTTTTTATAAATATAACTACATATAGATTTCTTACTTTGAACAGGGCAATTATACAAGGTTCATATGTTATAGCATGCCGAAGGTTAATTAATCAAGACATCCAGAAGAAATACGAAAATTATCAGTCATAACGATTTTCCAGACACAAAGTAATTGACAGCATCTTAACAATGTTTTCTTTTATTCTCATTCTTTCAATATCCATTGTTACAACATTATCTCTAAGAGGTGAGATCCTCTCCTACTACTATACTTCTAATGGCAATGTCATTTATTAAACGAAATTTTTTATGATTGAGTAAACTAACATGGCCTGGACATTTTCATCAAATAGTAGACATCATCTATTGTTTGTATAGAATACATTTTTTTCAACATAATCTTTTCTATCTATATAGTATGTGCTACCACTTACATTCTTTCATATTTGTCATTATTTCTTTTACTATATAGATAACAAAAGTTATTGTTGCTTTTTCCATCATGGTGGTGTATCTCTCTTTAGCCCACCTTCTTCTATCAAAAAAATGAAAAACAACAATATCATATTACATCATTGAGAAGGAAACATCATTCGTATAGTTGTTGATCGATATTTTTTTATAAATAATTATGAAATGATAAACTGACAAAAAATAACTAATTGTAATTATTGAAAATTTTTCATAAATTAGATGAGAATAAAGATGAAGTTATTTCAATAACAGCAGAGAAATTTTTTACAGCATTTTCATCACTTTGTTCGAACGCGTGGGAACGGATATTAAGATTCTTTTTTCTATAAGTATCTAAAAAAATGATTTACGCCTCTCTTGATACATATCAAAAATCTCTGTTTGTGACTTTGTGTGTATACTGAATAAGGATCAGTTCTCCAAGTACTAAATAAACTACCGATCACACCTGAAAATAGGTAAACATGATTGACAAATACCACGCTTTAGACAAGAAAAATTGCACTCATTTATAAATGATAAAACGTTAAACATTCAAAACTATATCTAGAAACTTAGAAAACAAGATTTGATGGCTCAACGTACTGAAAGTAAAAATTAAGCATCTGGCGCCTAATTGAGTGTAGAAAACTTGAAGCATTATTTTAAAAATGATAGATAAATAGTTTACAGGAGGCGAAAGATACTCACATGCATTTTTATGTCGATAGACATTTTGTATTTGTTCCGTGATTTTTTCTTCTTCTTGTTTAGTCATCATTTTTGCAAAAAGTGAGTCGTATGATCTAAAGAACTACGTAACGTAACGTAGAGACATTCTGAAAACGAGAGATAGTTCTCTGGATACTGAACGTGGACCATTTCATGTCTGTTTTTAAACAACCGTCAGATTCGGTGAGATGAGTTTCACAAGTGGAAGAAAAATATGTCTTGGACTTTGAACTTTTTAATTGTTAATAGTTGCCGGGCGCCGTATTTTCTGATTTGTAGACAGAATTGAGAAATGAATCTGTGTACATATCTTCTAATTAGTGAATTTCTTTTTCCACATACATGCATCTAATAAAAGATATACTAAGTGACCGTTTTCTTTAAAACATAGAAAACACACCGAAGAATTTCACTGAAGAGAGAAATCATTTTAAAAATTTATTCATTGATTGTTGAAACGGTTTAGATTAACCACAATAAGAAGAAAGAAGAACCGCTAATTACTCTGCTGGAATTACTACAAGTCTCTTTATAATATTTACTGCTTCTTATCTTTTATGTATTTGCCTTTGGTGTTGTGTCTTACACACATAGCCTCAAAAGTGTGCTGTTTTCTTGCTGATTGATACTGTGGTTGATATCCTGGTTCAGATATTTTTGATGCTACAGAAGATTCCAATGAAATTAATGCTTAAAATCCACTCGTTAGTCTAAATAAGTAGTTGGAAATGTCCACATTGTTTATCGACATCGCAACTTGTGCGTAGCACAATTGCATTCTAGTCTTAGATTGTTATCTATCTACCAACTATCGTATATACTTTCATGATCTGATGACTTTGTGAGTTCAAAGTTTCATTACATCTAAGCGGGTAACAGGAACAGCCGCAGGCTTGTAAATACTGCTCCCAAAATAATAGATTAAGTATAATGGTATATGTAGTATATGTTTAAGGGAAATCGACATGAATTTTTAATTTTTAGTAGTCTATTGCTTCCTGTCTATTCTTTAAGCGCTATTTCTAGTACTTTTTATCTTTTCGATATAATCCTATGAGTTCTTTGACATGTTTCAAGAACAAACTTTTCTTACCTTTTTTTCATTGTTGGTATTAATGACTTATCCGTGTGCGTTTGCTGATGCTGATGCTCTTTTTTCATATCCATTGTTTTTGACAAATGTGATCGATCCAATGGTTTTTCATCATCTATCATTACAGTTGTTGTTGATGGTTTTTTTGTTAATTCTGTAGCACTTGTTGTTTGTGTAAGAGTTGTTTTTTGTGGTGATGACTGTTGAGTCATCGTACTTAGACTATTCACCGTTTGAGCATGTGGTAATTTTAAATCGGTTATTGCCGTTAAAGAATTTTTTCTTGATGTATTGGTTGGTGGCGTTAAAGAACTTTTTCTTGGTGTGTCGGTTGGTGCCGTTAAAGAATTTTTTCTTGGTGCATCGGTTGGTGCCGTTAAAGAACTTTTTCTTGGTGTGTCGGTTGGTGCCGTTAAAGAACTTTTTCTTGGTGCATCGGTTGGTGCCGTTAAAGAATTTTTTCTTGGTGCATCGGTTGGTGCCGTTAAAGAACTTTTTCTTGGTGTGTCGATTGGTGGCGTTAAAGAACTTTTTCTTGGTGCATCGGTTGGTGGCGTTAAAGAACTTTTTCTTGGTGTGTCGGTTGGTGCCGTTAAAGAATTTTTTCTTGATGTATTGGAATGATCAGAAGTTATATTTTTCGTCGATGTAATCGATATATCATCGGGTTTGAGCAATGAATTTTTCCTATTACTAATACTAGTTGAATTATTATTTATTTGAGGTGTTTGTGATGATGATTGTTGCTGTTTGACTACATTTTCTGAATTTGATTTTTTTACTGATGGGGTAGTTGATGAAACATTGATTTCTGATGATTTTGTTTTTGGTTGTAGTTTTGATATTGTTGATGTCGATGAG
>CAJNOQ010004671.1:0-16988 GCA_905250885.1 Didymodactylos carnosus | reverse complement strand
CACACTATATAACGGAAAAAACCCTGTGAGAAAAAAAAAATTTCATTTCAAAAGAAAAGAAATGATTTTTGTCGCAGTTCTAGTCATCTAAAAAAAAAAAAGAGAAATGAAAACATTTTTTTGTTACTTGAAAAAAGAAAATTATTCTTGAACTTTAGAGACGTATCACGAACATGTCTATTAACAATATAAAGAGAAGAAGAAAAAAAAACGTATATTATATAATAATAATAAAATGTTGCAATCGTGTGAAAAATAGTAGTAACTATATTAATTCTAATATATAATTAATCATTAAAAACGTTTTGGACAAATAGAAAACATATTTTTGTTATACAATATAGAAGAAGAATAATGACGATGATCATGAATACAACTTTGTAATCAAAATAGACAAATATCAAAACGGTTTTATGTAACGTGCCAATTAGTTCGATACAATGTATAGTTTTATTATTCTCTTACGTTTTGTGTTTTTTTAATCGAAAATTAACTGTTCAATGATATATATATATATATATATATAAAAAAGTATAGATATAGATGAGAGGAATTCTACGTTTTTTTATTATTACACCTGTATAGAGAGTCTCGTCTATCTATAGTATAATGACAAAATGTATAAAAAAAGAAAAGATTAAAGATCAACATTGGTGGAGTAGCACAAAATCGAAGTTTATTTTTCTTCTTTTTTCTTTTTTATTACGTAGAGAATAACAAGTTCTACTTCTACGATTTCTATTTAATTTAACGCTTAGAGATTATTCAAGCTTCAACTAGATTGGAACTAACTGTAAAAGTTAGCTAGGTAAATGTTCTCTAAGTCTCTTACTTTAGATTAAGCTAACTTCAAAAAAAATTTTTTTTTGCTTGACTAACTAAAAATGAAAAATTTTCTTAGTTTACTCGATGTCATGACTATATTTTCAGTTTCAAACTAGTCGTAGTTTTCAAAAATAAAATTATAAATAGGTTTTGATGTACAACTTGTGTCCTATAAATCAAAAGGGGATAAAGAAATATAAACAGATGAATTGTGTGAAACAGGACTTTGATAAAAGTAGAAAGTGAATTTTTGTTTTAATTTAGAAAAAATTCACTTTCTAATTTCATCATAATCCTGTTTCAAAATTCGTCTGTTTATACTAACTCGGCGGCTAAATAACAGACATAACAAATCTCCTTGAGAGATTCTATACTCTTGTAATGAAGTCGACAGTACTACTAGTCGTTGTACGAGGGATACTGCGTCAATAATCGAGACTTTGATAGTTAAAATCATTCATGTGAAGTGAGAGCGTATACAGATCGTGCTTCGATAGGTCAGTGATTAGAGCTTCTGGTCTGTTACCAGAAAGTTTTGAGTTCGATTCCCGATCAAGGGATACATTTTCTTTTCACGTGTTTGTCTATCAAATTATGGGAGACTTCGAGCCGTGCTAAAAATTCACTTTCTTATAAAGAAGTAAATATAGTTCGAAATGTGTGAAACGTTAAAGCATAATTGGTAACTTAGTTAATATTTCCAAATACGGCTTCATACAAGCAAGCTTGACAAGGGATCGTCAGTTCGACAAAATGCTATCATTTTCACAAAATCTTGACTATAATATTTAAAAAAGAAAACACATGAATATTTAATAATACTGAATTTCTCGGATATGACATCATACAACGTAAAGAATCGCTGATAATATGCCATATTTGCCTACATAATTCATAGACTATTTGTGTATGTACAATAAATGAATTACAAGGATACTTTTTCTTTTCACATACGATACCTACATTGTTTTACGTCATTATAAATGCAACTACTATGATTTTTTTTTGTTTTTTATTACTTACAATCAACCATTGCTTTTTCTGAAGGGCAAAAATTTCATTTCTTAAATATTCATAAATATAAACAAATTAAATTATAGCTGTCAACATCGTCTTCTTTGACAAGGAATCTTTTACCTGATCATGAAGACGAAAAAAAAGAAGCGAAACGGATTCCAGTTCTATATTATATGGCTACTCCTATTGTAGCATGTCGACTATTTTCTTTTGCCATGAGAAAAAAAGAAAAGAAAACATAAATCGAATAAAATAATCAAAACAAAAAAAGAATCGAGCCAATGTTCATGTCACTAACAAGAAAATAATATGAATACTATGATTTATTATCAAAGAATTTGGACATATGTCCAATGTTCTTGTCTCTTCAAACTTTATTTTTATTTTTATAACTGTTTCAAAAATCATGATTACTCGAACTTTCAAGATTTGAAAGAATTAATTAAAAATAAAAGGACATCTAAAATACTTGTATAATTATTTATGACCAAAAGTGCTAGTTTTATTCTATAATCCAAATGTTTGCGATTCTTTTCATGAATATTCAAGATGTTTGTTCTGTCTTTGTAACCTCTATTTTATTACATTATATCATATACAGAAGTAAAAAGTATGCATATAGAGATCACATAATTTATTACCTAAAACTATCCAAAAATTTATTATCGTATCGCAATCATCGAGTAAATTACAAAAGAGTATAAATATTATTCCATTGAATACGTCATATTTTTTAATAAATTCAATTTAAATAAAAAAAAAAAATTGAAAACATATTATTCACTTGGCCAATAAAATAAAACAATAAATTAGTTTTCTACGCAATTAATTTTTAAATATTAAATAGATATCATACAACATCTGACAATATTCAGATCATTACTTTTATTTCTATATAAGAATTTTACATAAAAAAAAAATATCTCGAGTTTTATTCACAAATTCAAGAAATAATAAATGTTTTAACTCAACATAAATTTTCTTAAGGTAAAATGAGTGTTAGACAATAAATAACTTACTACATCAATAGTTAATCCATTCTTTTCATATCAGAAGCAACAAACACATAGCATATAATGTGAGATACATACATATCTAATCTAATCCTTCTTTGTATATGATCATCTCGTTAAATATGTTTTTCTTTTCTCTTTCTTTTTTTACTAAATCAAATGAGAGACAATTTCGGCTTTGTCTCTCAGATAATTATAGATAACAAAGATATAATCACTGCATAAAGACCAACTAAAAATTGTTCAACTAATATATAGAAAAAAAAAGAAGAAACAAAAGTTTGCAACCAAATTATGTACAAGTATACATAACTATAATGAAAATTCAAGAACAAATGTACAAAAATCATAGACAAATAGATATAAACAAAAATGTGTCTGATAAACCACATGTTAATATTAAAACATAATTATTAACAGATATTTTTAGTTGAAATTAATGTTTTTGTATCAGATGTACTATTTAAAGAACTTTCGTGTAAAAATTGTTCCATTATTTCATCATTTGACATCATTGTTAGTTTCATTAAAAATTTCCATCCTAATTTTTGTGTTGTCATCACATATGTATTGGTTGGATCTAATTTATATGCTCTAAGTCCATTTATTAATGATTGACACAATCTTGCTTTAATACAAATGGGTAATACCTTCAGTTCATCTTGATTAAACTGAATATATTTCGTGTAACCTTTCAAAACATGTGTACCATATGATAAATCCTCAATTGTATTCTCATCGAATAATAATACATATAAAATAGTAATAGCTAACTCAAATATATAGTAACTACGATGAGAATCACCATAATCAATAATAGCTATTATCATATCGTTTGTATCATTAATAATAATATTTTGATCATTAATATCACCATGAATTTGACCATATTGAAATAAATGTTTTTTGTCTACTATATCGGTTTGAAATTGTTTTTGAATCATTTTAACAATATTTCGATATTCGAGATTATCAATCGTCAGTAATTGTTCGTGTGTTATATTTTTAAAAGATAACAATGACCAATCGTGAATATAATCATCATAAAATGAATGATGAAATGTTTTCAAGGCGACATCAATTTTACCGACATAATCACCAAGTAATTTCAGTAAATTTCGTGTGTATTGACCACAATTAAAAAGAATAGTACCTATAAGTAATTTTTAAAATAAATCTATTATTAAGTAATCAATTTATCTATTAAATGAAAAAGAGTAAGAATCTCACGATTTTCATTTATTATATACATTTTTGTCGTATATTACCTGGAATATAGATAAATAATCTGATTATATATGTTTCACTATCAGAAATGGATAATACATGAAACCATTTGCTATCAAGTGTTTTAACTGGAATAGGTGCTGCAACATTTTTATCTCTTAAATGTTCTAATAATTTTGTTTCTGCTTCGTACTGTACTATCGAATTTGATTTATGAATTTTCAACAAGTATTCTTTTGATTCTTCAAGTTGTCTTGTTCGTATTAAAAAGTTTTTATCGTAATAACTAACAAATTGTTTTATTTCTGAAACAGTTAACCCGTATAAATCATATAAAAGTTTCTTTATATCATCATGCATCATACTGAAATGGTTGACGTTGAAACTCATCATAAATATTAAATTGGCATTCGTATTAGGAAAAACTAAGATATTGAACTGAGATTATCAAAGAGAAACTAGAGAATGAATAGTCACATGTTATCAATATGACGAAAAACATGAAAAGAATTTTAAGACATCACACTTCATATTACTACCGTTTTCTTTTTTAATTTTGATAACAAAAAAATTCAATATTTACATTTTCTACTTCAAACATATCTCGTTATCAATGTACTAAACGTATATTTACAGACATTTCTCGATTCAAGAACGATGTTCTTATGCGCACTCAATAATAAGCGTTCAGACCATTGCATAACGGGCTACTTATTATTATTAACATAATTAGTATTATTTAGGATAACTAAATCCAACATTATAAATAGTTACTTATTTCTGACAATATGACTTATGTACAAATCAACAGACTCCGCACGAAAAGGCCGTACATTCACTCTAACAAAAGAATCCGATTTATACTACTCGTCTTTATTTATTTTTATCGGTCTTATTTATTACTACCAGACATTCATCCGTCTTACTTCTATAATTGATCGAGAATTGAAGCACCTTGTTGTTCGTATTCAGCACTTGTACATAAAAAATAGATGGAAGACTTCAAAATTTTTTTCATTTCTTTTACAAAGTCTACAAACACCGACTAGACGAATGATGCTTAGATATTGTCATCTCTTTATGAAATAGTGCTATCCTTTCCGGTAGAATTATTTCTATTCGTACAAAACTGATTTTGTGTTTTTCAATAGTTTTGGTTTAGAATACTATAATGGAATCTTTTCCCGCTTGTATTCTGATAGAATAAAGTTTATATCAATTACTGTAACTCTAAGTAAAAGTGACAACTACATTTGAAATGTATTACATTCTTAGTACCAAATGTCTCAAACCATTTTAAAGATATTTGAGATTTTTGCTGAAATTGAAATATTTAACTTCTAAAAGAGTACTTAAAAGTACAAATAATTCGCTACGAAAGATGAAAATATCAAGTGTGTAGTTATCATTTTAAGTCAAAGCTATAGTGATTCCACTAAAAAATAGCTAAAACAGGATGTGCGTGCGGGTAAGTTTGACACCTTGTTGATAATAGTTCATCTGGTCGTTTGTTATTATACGCTTTTTTAATTATATTTTTGCATGGTTATGATGTACATCAATCGTAGAGCATATGGTATAAAGGACGACTCTTAGTTCCTCGTCATCACCCTCTTATCCATGTTTCAGCAGTGGGTGCTCGTTTTCAATGAATTTTTCGAACCGTAAAAGAATTAAAATTGGCCACATTTTAGTAAAAAAGGAAACTTTTCATCTCTCAGGTTCAAGAGTTAGAAGCATTTTTTATGAGAAAAAGATGAATGCTTATATCTGCCGAGTCATGCAATCATAGAAGCTCAAACTTACTGGATGATCAACATTTAGTGAGATATATGACCACAAAAAAATAGAAGTCACTAGCTATCATACCTCTTGACTAAGAAGGGTGATCCTACTTTTCTGAAGTACTTTAGTAAAATCGTTTTCGAAATATTAAGAAATTGCGATCGCCGGAGTACTCATTTATCAGCTGGATAAAATAGTGACATATAACAAAGTCTACAACAGATATAGTTATTCATTCAGCGTCATATGACCGAGAAACAACTAATCCGAGATTTCTACATTAATTTATTAATCAACGAAAATCGTACATCAACATCCCGTTCACAATAACATGAACATATCCAGCGTCAGCGCTTTAGGTACTAAAACTTAAAGAGTATTAATGCATGTTGAATCAATCGTTTCTATCATATCTCAAAACATACTATCTAATATCCACCCAAGTTTAATCGCTTTTGACATCGATATAGTTACAGTCCACAAACGTCTCTCAGAAGAAGTGCCATACTAATGTAAAATAGTTTATTATTTTCCGATAATGAACAAAGCATAGGGACCAATAATATGGGTTTCATTAGTCGTTGAGTACTGTGTTTCTTTCTCCTGTTATTTATGGCTAATCAATACATCAATGTGAGAACAGAAAAAATTCAACTAAAACAAAATAAAAAGTTGAAATTTACTTTAGTTTTAACATCTTTTTTTCAAACTGTAACTTTTGTTTCTTGATTCGGATACAACTTCAAGTTAACGTTAGAAAATGCCCATTCTTGTAACGGTTTATAATCAGACATAAATTCAATTAAAACAATGTGACCAAAACAGTTTCTTAAAGAATGCATAAGTCTTTACGGTATTACTAAAAAGGTCAAAATAAGTGACCGTGAGGAGATCGCCATTCTGAACGTCGTTCCTTCTGGTCTTACTAGCCTAAATTTAACGATCATTTATATTGACTTCCCTAAAAAAAATTCTACGCACTTCCTATACATTTCCTACTATGATCCTATAGAATACCAACATTCAGGAGCACGTAGTAGGATCTTAGATGTTAGTATTTCGCTTAGGCTTGTTTATGATCTTAATAAGATCCTATCAAATCCGACGACTTTCGGACACCCCTGATTTTATTAGAGCACTATAGGATTTTGTTAGGATCTCAAAAATCTAAAGCTAACTCCTAGTAGGATTCTAGGAAGATATGTATAGGACCCTGTCAGAGGGTTTATAGATCTTTTACTGGGGTTACGAGAAAGACTTATCAGAAGTTTTGTATTAGAGGATTAGAACGATCTACAGCGGGTCATGCTAGAGCTGTATGAATTTTTAGCATGCGTTTTCATCCTTCTGTTTCAAACTCAAATCTCCGCTCCTCTTCCTCAATAACTATTCGTTAATGTGATTTTAAAATTCTTTAAAATTAAGCTTTAAAAAATAAGTAATGGAAAGTTTTTCACAATAAGTTTAAATTCATAGCTGATCATGAATAAGTTCGAATTTTCAACAGGCTTGCTTAGACTTGTTAACGCTTCTGTTGAGTTAGAATACAGAAACAAAGTGAAACACAGCTCAAAATCTAAATCTAATATTTCCACCTACAAAAAACCGTATTATATAACTAATTTTGAACTCTGATATACTGTACTCTGGGTGATTCTGTTCTAGAAAACAAAAAAATACGGATTAAATATTTAATCACGTTAAAATTAACTTAAATTAATATTGACATTCTAAAGTTGATGACATTTAAATCAAAATATTGAGTGCTTTTGAAAAGCACCTATAGGTTTGTTTTTGAAATACACAAAAAACGTACAAAATAGCCTCAGAAGGTTATCACGGATCCTTACTTCTCGAATAAAATCAATTAAGTAAGCGGTTGAAGTAGTGCTATGCTCTAACTACTATAATGCACGGATGAAACAGCTCAATTTTCTTTGAGCATTCATTCATTGCAGACAAGGACTGAAACATAATAATATGTGTATTTTACTGAACTTTGTATTTGAATACAACTGTATTGTATCCATACTACAGGTTGGTTAGAACTTTATTTTTGTGTTTTCATACTAGGTTGACCACCTAAACGACGTAGAAATGAATACTAAACTTCTAATATTAATTTTACTGAAAGTGTACAACTCATCGGGTGGCCCATATTTCTATCGGGAAAGCTATAAAAGTGATGTAATTTATCAAATTGTTACTGATAGATTTTTCGATGGAAACACTCAAAATAATGATCCTTCTGAAAGCCCTCATTTGTACGATCCAACAAAGACTGAATGGAAACTATATTGGGGCGGTGACTTTGCAGGAATTGAACGAAAGCTAATGTATCTGAGAGACTTGGGCATAACAGCTCTTTGGATATCGCCACCAATCGATAATACAAATGTAATGGTCAGCTACGTCGGTATACCAAATGGCGCTTATCATGGTTATTGGGCTCGAGACTTTCAACGACCTGAAGAACATTTTGGAACTTGGGCAGAATTTGATTCATTAGTAGCAGCCGCACATCGCGTAGGAATGAAAATTGTGCTCGACTGGGCACCGAATCACACTAGCCCAGCTGATCCATTAGATCCATCATTTGCTGAAATGGGAGCTATATATAATAACGGTGACTACGTTGCAGATTATGTAAATGATACTCATAGGTGGTTTCATCATAATGGTGGTATAGAAGATTGGGACGATGCATATGAGAGTCAATATTTGAATATAGCTGATCTGGCTGACTTTGATCACTCGAATGCGCTGGTAAATGATTATATGAGAGAGTCATTATTGACGTGGATTAAACATGGCATTGATGGAATAAGAGTTGATGCTATTAAGCACATGACCCGTGGATGGCAAACTGCCATGGCTGATCAAGTAAATTCACTGATGCCCATGTTTATGTTCGGTGAATGGTATTTGCAAGATTTTAAGAACCCACTCTATACAGATGCTATTCGATTTTCGAATGAATCTGGCATTTCTCAATTAGATTTTCTGCTGAACAGAAGTCTTCGAGACACATTCATCTTCAATCACACTTTTCAAGAGCTTGAAGATGCACTGCGCCTAACAGAAACTGACTACGCGTATGAGCACAATCTTGTTACTTTTATCGACAACCATGATATGCCACGTTTTCTAACAGAAAATAATCAAACATCTCTGCTACATCTTGCTTTGGCCTTTCTCTTTACAGTACGCGGAACACCATGTGTCTACTACGGTCTTGAACAGTATTTACACAACGATACGAGTGGAGGCTCCGATCCTTGGAATCGACCAATGATGAAAAGTTTTGACACTACAACAACGGCATTTAGACTGATCAAAATACTATCAGCATTGAAGCAAGGGCATCCTGCACTACAATTTGGTCAACATCAACTGATTTCGTTGGATCACGAGATGTATGTTTACGAACGAACATTCGGCACTTCGGTGGTTCTTGTTGCTATTAATAAATCTGATAAAACCCATCAACTCACCGAACTACAGACACAATTACCTAAAGGAGTTTATGACGATCAACTTTACGGATTACTAAAGGGATATAGGATTGATGTGGATTCAAATCGGAAAATAAGTATTAATTTACCGCCTGGCTCAGCTTCTATATGGTCCTATATTGAGCAAGAATCTGCCTTTCCAATTATAGGCAGTGTAGCACCCGTTCAGTTTCGTTCTGGTAACAGAGTTGCGATTGATGGAAGTGGATTCGGAAATAGACAAGGAACAGTCAGTTTCGGTCATACACCGAGTTTAATAGAGACATGGTCAAACAATCGTGTTTTGGTTACCGTGCCAAATATAACTGCTGGTCATACTGATGTAACAGTTACTCTTTCAAATGGTAGTAAAAGTAACAGCTACTCGGTACGGGTACTCTCTGGCCCTCAGATACCTGTGACGTTTATTTACAACAATATACCAGTAAACAACGATTCCCACAATCGAGTCTATCTTAGTGGAAATGTATTTGAACTCGGAAACTGGTCCAGTGATCCCAAAGTCGTTCAAGGTCCCATGTTTCTATCTCAAAATGGTACACAATGGTTTTTTACCGTTAGTCTACCAGCTTCAACAAACATTCAGTTTAAATATTTTGTTATAAATAACAATATAATAACCTGGGAACAAGGCACTAATCGTACTTATACTGTGCCAGCGAATGGAGTAGGAAAAGTCGTTGTGGAAAGGTTTATTATATAAAAATGATAATAAAACGACCAGATTTCTTGCTGTTATTAAGCTTTTATACCTTTTACTTCTACTAAGGCTTTCAGTATTACTAGTTTCTCGATTTCTTTATTGAACAAAGGTAACAGTCAACTTACACTAATACAACGTTTTAACTAGTACACATTAATTGGTTGATTAAAATGAACCTATTAAACAAAAACATATTTCTTCAATTTCAAACATTTTGCAATCGCTGGTATAAACTTTATTTGAAAATGAAGAAAATCTTAATACAAATCAAAATTGCGATCTAATTTATTACATTATATCAATTTGCAAAAGAGTCTTAAAGAACGGATGAGTAGGGAAGATAATAACAGACATACAAAATAATAATAAAAAAAGAGAATTGGAGGGTGAAAGAAAAAGATTGATCATCAGTTACATAATAAATATGACTAAAGAAAAGAATATTGTAGAAAGACGCTGAAGAGTAGAGTAATTGTAGTGATCAGATGACCCTTTGGGCAAAAGAGAGACGACTTCCAATGGATTCATACAGATATGAAATAGGAATGCATCAGCTTCGGTATCAAGAACAGCAACTCAGGCAGGCACTTAAAAACGTTCAGTATCCGAGATAAAGTCACATATACAGTCATAAGCAAAAAAGGAATGTCTGTTTATTCGGAATACCTTTCAAGAGACCCATCCAGGTCTAGTTTGATGCCCACATTATGGAATTTTGAGAATAATATATTTCGTGAATGATTATAATGAGGGCATTTAAGGAAAAAATGTTTTGTGTTCTCAACTACTTCAACGGAGGATGATAAAACTAAGCAGTTTTCACAAAGATTTTTGGAAACAAGTTTATGCTGCATTAGATGATGGTTTAGTGCAGAAAAATCGACTCTTAGTCGACAGAATAGCGCGTCAATTCTCCGATTCAACAGACAGGGTAATTTGTTTGCAGGAGGTAACAAGTAGTTTTTAATTTCCATGCGGCATTTATTTTGAAAGTCAGGTCTTTGAGAAAGGAGCTCACGAGGGAACATATGTAACTGACCAATCGTTTTTTTAATGAAATCTAGTGGAGTAGAGGTAAAAAATAGTGCTGAATCCGAATATCGCCATGAGACGGGCCGCTAGGCCTTGCGAGTACCGGATTTCTGGGAAACCAGGTTTCCAGAGCCAGAAACGTTTTGTTCCAAAACTTTTTTCTGATCTGTCTCGATTGTAGAGCACATCGAGAAACCTATAGAAAACTAGTTTTAGGGTTTTTTAAAGTATTTTTGCTTCCTCAAAAAATCTCAGCGTACGGAAAAGAGAAGAAAAATCTGTCTGGCGGGCTGTGGAAGGGTTCTAAAATTCTGAAAACTAGCACTTTAAAAACTAACACTTTAAAAAACCCTAAAACTAGTTTTTTATAGGTTTCTCGATGTGCTCTACAATCGAGACAGATCAGAAAAAAGCTTTGGAACAAAAAGTTTCTGGCTCTGGAAACCTGGTTTCCCAGAAATCCGGTACTCGCAAGGCCTAGCGGCCCGTCTCATGTCGATATTCGGATTCAGCACTATTTTTTACCTCTACTCCACTAGATTTCATTAAAAAAACAATTGGTAAGTTACATATGTTCCCTCATCAGTCCGCTCTCTAACAGTGGCGTATCCAAGGAGGAAGGCAAATGGGCAATTGCCCCTTTCATTTGGAGATTCGCCCATTGTAATTTTTATTAGTAAGTTTTTGCCCATTGAAATTTTACTTGGGAGATATACGCATGAAGTTTTTTTCGTATAACGTTTAGTAAAATATATGTAAGAGTGGGGATAGACAGAATTATTTGTTTATTTTTGAATTAGATAGTAAATGTATTTGAGTTTGTCTCTATAATCATACAGAAGCTGATTGTTGTTGTTTCTTAAAGAATATTTCATGCTCTTTGGTTCGATAAACTTAATGTATTGACTGGGTGTTCTAATTAGTCCAAAGTAATATTTAGAAAACATGTACATCCTACTGACAAGGAACAAATCAGAAAATGGTAATCAGTCTTGATCCTTGAGCAATTTTATCTTCGAGATACCTTTCATAGCACCACTCACAGTCAAACATATTTGATACTGGCAACTCTCGAGTCTCGAAATATTTCTCTCTGTAGTTAACGAGTAGATCTCACTTCCGTAGTTTACTAAAGACTGGGCAAAAGATTTATATACGCAATTGTGCGCAGCACGACTGAGATTCCATTCATATAATTATGAACTGAATTAACTTTGCCGAAAACGTAGTCTACATTAGAATTCCAAGAGAGATTAGACGCAAAAAATAGTCCGAGATGTTTATGGAGCGTTACTTCCTTAACCGATTGCTGTTGGATTATTAAATGAGGAAAAGAATTCGACGTAATTGCTCATTTTGAAAATAGTTGAGCCTCATATTTATCAATATATAAATAAATTTGTCATGTTATACACTATTGTGTTATCTTTTCAAGATCTCTATTTAATATATCTGTAGAGTATTGATAAATTGAGCCATAGTGGAAAAGAGAGGCATCAGCAGGGACGCCGCGACAACGGAAAGAGGAAGATGTCCCTCCCTGCTTTTTGGAATCTTTTACTCCCAAATTCGAAAGTTTTTGCTCTGAAAAGGAGATCAACAATCAGGACTATCTGGTGTATGCTAATAAAGTTAACAGATTAATTTTTCGATTTTACTCCGAAATCGGAGGACCCCCTTCCTGCTTCTTGTACGTCACGCCGTCTCTGGGCATCATCAGCGTAAAGTTTATAGAAGGACTCAAGATTCTGAGGTAAGTCATCGATATAATCAAGAAAAAGCAGTGGACCCAGGATGGAGCACTGAGAAACCGCGCAATTTATCCCTAAGACATCAGAAACAAAACCATCTATTACTGAATTAATATCTCGGCCCTTTAGGTAATTCTCTATTCAGCTTACAATCTGTTCATTGACACTTTTTTGTCGAAGTTTAAAAATAAGACCTCTGTGTCACATAGAATCAAATGTTCGAAATCGTTTATCAGCAATTTTCTGCATTTTATTTGATAACAAATAACCTTTTTCTTGCGTTGTGCCACCAAAACTATATTTTTTCTGAAAAAAGTCTTTTGCCGTATTAGAGTCGTTTGCAACTTTTTTGTACAATTGACGAAAAAAAATGAAAGTGAGCTCAGATAAATCCGTTCACCTTGCTCAGCGTCATTTCCTGAGTCTGCCTGTAAAGTTTCCCTACTATCGGACGTATATTGGCAGAGAAAAACGGTTCAGAACTTTTGTTTTTTCAATCGGCGAAGGTTGCGGGCAAAATCAAGCTAACCTTTACGTTAAAAGGCAGATATTACATATTAATCGATAGCTCTCAATGAGCTCTATATTCCTCTGCTACGTAGGGTCTCAACTGAATCCGTTTGCAGACATAACGGCCTCAATAACCGTTCTTGGACCTTGGAGTGAGTTCGCTTCAGGTCGCTTTATAAGCGGCATATTTGGATTCACCGCATCACAACGAGTCGAACGGTGTATGATTTGTTCAGTTTTGAACAGATTTAGCCGGAGTTATTCTCAAAATAAAACTGGTTCTACATTTCAAAGTGTAATGTCAAATTTTCCCTAAAAATGCTAATTGTCAAGGTCATCGAAGTGCTATATCTGTTCAGTTTTGGAATTCAAAAACTGGTTCTACAAAGTGACTGAAAAGTGCAGTTTTTCGTTTTTTTCGGCCACTCAGTCTCACTTTAGCCAAATGATTTTATGGTAGTTTTGTAGAGTTTTTGATGCTCTATCTTTTGGCCGTCTCAGTTTTTTGAAGATCTCTTATGCTGGTCTACGGTTGACAATTTTCTACTGGTTCAACATTTAGTGCGTAAAACTATTTTCGACAGAAATTACCAAGAAAACCTAAACAGAAGCGAAAGTAAATAGTATCAGTCGATAGAGAACTGAATGCTGTACAAAACGTGTTGTTCACATTTTTCTTTTTATTCCTTTCTTTCTGAAAAAAAATCATTTTATATCAATGAATCATCGAAAAAGTGCGTTTTTTTCACTTAAAAGTACGCTATCTCGGTCCAGTGAAGTCCTATCGACAAAAAATTTTTTTCGGCAGCAAGAAGAGACCGCAGGCATCCGAATAAAAAAAGAATTTTGAAAATCGGACGTTACAAACTGGTGTTAGACGCTGAACAAGTTAAAAGGTGAAACACTGAAAACAAGACGAAGTATCATCGATGGCTCAGAGTTGTAGTGTAAGATGACAGTGACAACGAAACGACCGTTAAAATCGAAGAAAGGACAAACAAATCATTGATGGTAGTTAAGCAACAAATATCGACTTGCCTATAAGAAAACTCTCTACTTAAATTTTATAATTTCCATGTCTAATCCAAATTAATTTGCTGCAAATATAGACACAGCATAAATTTTACATCGTATTGGACTATTTGATAGTTTTTAGTGAAAAAATAACAAGCGTTTTACTTTCTATCTGTTCTTAATCTGTATTATTTTCCCAAATTATGGAATATACGAATAAAAAATAAAAATAGACTTTTGTAAAAAAGAAAATCCCCTATCTCTTGAGCCTAGAATTCTTTAAACTTTCGCTCTCTATAGGAAATATCGATTTTTTTCGTCGATCTATTGTATGATAAATTCTGTTCAGTTCTGCAAATTTATTCTTATTTGTGTGTTTTGTCACTAGTGTGCATATGTGTAACCAGATCAGGTTTATTCTCAGTTTTCAAAACGAAAAATCTATCAAAAGAAAGTAATAATAGAAAAACAAGTATGTTCAAGCTGTAGAAAAAGAAAACATTTATGGACAACTAATTCTATATATAAGATCCATCAATAACTTTAATCTTGTATTTTTACACATACTATAAATTTCAACATCATTTTTATGACAATCAACACTTGGATTATACCATTCTTTGAAATTAATTTTATTTCGCTGTCGTCGTCGTTGTTGTTGTTGTTTTTCTTGTTCATAAGCTATCTGACATAATGGGCATAAAAGTTCTCTCCATTCAACTGCATTATTTGGTTTTATTATATAATATTCTCTCCATATTAAATAGGCTAAATATTCTTTTGGGTTCGTCATTAGATATTTCAAATATTTTGCAAGTTGTTCAGGTGAGTTAAATTCATCGACATGAATAAATGACTTTTGTGGAACAATTTGGTCATAGTCCGTTTTTTTTGCTCCCATCACAATCGGTACTAAACGATGCGTTGTATCATTCAATATATTCCATAGTTTTTCTGTCATATATTGTGAGCACCGAGAATTTTCAAATGATAAATAAAAATAATATTGTTTCATATTAATATTCGAACATGTTGTATCGATACATTTTTTACCACATTTTCCATAAATATCAACATCGATGTGTTGTTTTAACAATTCAACATACTTTTCTCGACGAGAAAATGTGTGACAATTACTTACAATCCACAATATTGGTTTTCTTTTCGTTTTTAAACTAAGTAAATTCTTAGTATATTCAATTGCTGTTGGCTGTTGAATACTATCCATATTTAACGGGAAAAAAAACTGATGAAGAAAGCTGTCGAAGTGTCTTATGGAATTTTGAAAAACATATACAAATTTTGACAGAACCAGATGGATTGGATGTGAAATATTTGATCCTTTTCAAACTTATTTAAACTTTAACGTCAAAAGCAGCCGTCTTTTATATATATAGCACGGCAAAAAAACTATTTTCGAAACATTGTAGTTTTATCATGTCTAATATTATCCGTCCCTATGTGGAAAAACAAGAGATAACTCTGATGAGTATACGTATGGGGTGAACGAAAAATAGAGGTGCTATATAATAATCAAAAGTTTCTGAAGTTTTTCTTCTTATTTAATCAAATTTATCAACTAAACATTTCGAAATGTTAATATATCATTGTCAGCAGTTAAAACAGAAAATGATCTATAGATCAACAATCTGAAATTAGAACCGTTTTTAGAAAATTTTATACAGCATTAAAATGATCTATTTACAATGATAGAAGTTGATACATCTAAGGATTTAATTCACTGAATTTTAGTTTAATTTAATTCATCGGATTAATTTCACCGAAAAGGAATCTCATCGAAAGGTAAGTGTATCGAAAATCATTCTTGGTTCGAACCCTCAAACTACTTTCACTACCGCTCACCCTCATAATTACAAAATCTTTTTCAAAAAAAATTTTCAATACATTCAACGAAATTCCTTTTCGATGAAAGAGTTTTTGACGAAAACAATTTCGACGAAGGGTAGTTTCGATGAAAGTTCGTTGTATCCAAGGATTTTGTCTATATATTTTTCGTATCTGCCGTCTTAAACTGTACCTAGCATTTTTTCTCCTTTCTCTCCTTCTTTACGTGAACGGTTTTCTATTTCTTTACCTGTTCGTACTGTCTTTTTTTAACCATCTATTGTTGGTCTCCACTGATGACTGACGTTTGTTTTGCTGTTTTACGACTTATTGGCAATAGAATACGTACTTTCTAATCTTTTTCATTTGAAAATGTTTGACTCATTGTCAAAAAATCATTTTCATCGAATTTGATTTCTGTTTTACAGGAATATTTAGTGATCTCTGATAATTCAACTTTTGTTTTGGCTACATAGTTGTAATGTTGTTTTGTTCTCCTATCAAAACACTTACTTTCACCTACATATGATGAATCGCACTCGCAATAAATACCGTAAATAGCATTTTTGCCTCCTACATGATTTTGAATTTCTCCCTCTAACAGATTACACGTTACTACTATCTATTTCATAGGACAATGCAGTTAGTTGCAACTCGAATAACTTCTCAACGGAAGTAGCTAGAGACGTGTGGTTTGCGTTGTTAGAAAGAGAAAAGATAACTTTATCAGGAAATGTAACATTCAAGCAAG